>VZUI01038873.1:15436-70824 GCA_013401135.1 Cettia cetti | reverse complement strand
ATAGATAGATAGATAGATAGATAGATAGATAGATAGATAGATAGATAGATAGATAGATAGATAGATAGATAGATGATCGATAGATAGATTCACAGTTTTATTTTTAAGTTTTTCCAAGCAAGATATAGGTTTGACATTTAAGCCATTATTCCAGAGAGAGGGTTATCATTGCATTGGATTCAGGAGCTTTTTTAAAGTTCACTTAACTGTTTCTTTTATACTTTCTATTTTATTTATATTGATCATCTAGTTTTAGGGCTTTGATAATTCCTATACTCCCTTCAGGTCTCCTATCACATCTGTGGGAGTGTTTATGTCGTTATCATTTGCTACAGTAAGTCATTGGGCTGACTATCATGAATAAATATCTACAGAAAAACAAAAATTGCTGGTGTTTTTACAGTACACAAATGACAGATTTTTTTGTTTGTTTGTTTTTCCCTAGCTCTCCTGTGAAACAGCTCTGGTGAATCCCTTTTGCAATCTAGACTGGGACATACTGGAGTCAGAACCAAAGCTCTGCTGGGTTGCTGCACTGCCAAATTTCCCCTTTGATCTTGGCAGGAAACCTATGCCCCATCTGTGAAACATGATTGGAAACACTAATGTTCCACAGCTTTACTGTGAGGATAACTTTGTTCGTGATGGTGACACATTTAGAGAAGATTTGGATCCAGAAAGATGTCAGACTAATATCTGATGCTTTCAGAAGATTGCGAACATAATTTTAATACTTTGACATGAAAAGCATCGCTATGTTCCAAAGTAACATCAGACAGCAAGAGCAGCAGAACTGAATTAGGGCCCATTGTTACAGTTCTCTGGCTGTCAAATATTTTTGAAGAGCTGTGAGAAACCAGCATCCATCCACCCTTGAACGGCTTCTCATCATCCAACCATCTACAGCTTTGGGGGTTTGTTAGAAATTGGATCTACATCTTCATTCTTATTACTTTTAATGAGCTTCTCTCTATACCAGAGGTGTGGTGGGCTCACCTCAGCTGGCTGCCAGATGCCCACCCAGCCACACTCTCCCTCCACCTCCTCAACAGGGGAGGAGTTAAAATAGGATGGAAAATCTTGTGCATGAAGATAAGGACAGGGAGATCAGTCTTCAGTTACCATCATCAGCAAAAGAGAATTGGCTTGAAGAGGTTGGTTTAATTTATTTCCAATTTAAAAAAATAGGAAAAAAAAAAAAACCCTGAAAATACCTTTCCCTAGCCCCTAAATTCTTCCCAGGCTCATAGGGGAATCTCATCTCAACCAACAACTGAATACATGCAGACACCAGCTCACCCCATCTTTGCCTGGGTAGGGAAGGAAATCAAAAGCAAAACACAGGGATTGAGATAAGAACAGTTAATTAACAAAAAAAAAAAAAAAAAAAGAAAAAAAAAGTTCTAGAAAGCCCAACAACAATAGCAATTGTAATGAAAAGAAACAAAGTAGCAAAGCCCAAGACAGCAAGAGATGCAAAATACAATTGTTCACTACCCACTGGACAATGTGCAGCCTGTCCCTGAGCAGCAACACTGGCAGCTCCAAAAAAACTCCCCCCAGTTTTGGGTATGAATTCTGTGGTGTGGAATGCCCTTTTGGCCAGTTTATGTCAGCTTTCCTGGCCAGACTCCCTCCCAGCTTCTGGTGCATCTCACTGGCGGAGTGTAAAACACTGCAAAGTCCCTGATTTACAGTAAGAACTACTGAGCAACAACTGTAACATCAGTGTGGTATCAATATTATTATTACATTAAATCAAAACCACAGCACTCTAAAAGCTGCTGGAAGAAAATGAACTCTATCCCAGCTGAAACCAGGACATCACTCACAAGTCTACATCATCCCAATTTGCCCCAAGTGGTTAAGAGAAATGGGGAATAGGAGTTGCAGTTTTTCAAAATCTACTTCAGCAGGGGTCCTTTTTGTCTTCAGTCCTCTGAGAATGGAACCTGCTCCAGTGTGGGCTCCTCTCCCTGGGGCCACAGGTCCTGCCAGGAGCATGCTCCTGTGTGGGGTCTGGCAGGGGCTGCAGGGGGATCTCTGCTCCCCCATGGACCCCCATGGGCTGCAGGGTCTCAGCTGCCTCACCACGGGCTGCACCAGGGCTGCACCAGGGGAACCTCAGCTCTGGCACCTGGAGCAGCTCCTGTCCTTCCTTCACTGCTCTGTGTCCCTGCAGGGTTGTTTCTGTCACCTATTCCCAGTCTTCTTTTGTTCTGCTATGTAGTGTTTTTCACCCTTTCTTAACTAAGTTATCACAAAGGCTCTACTGATGTCAGTGTTTGGTTCAAAATCCAGACAGTGACAGGTCCATCTTGGAGCTGGCTGGGTCTGGCTTTGTCTGACATGGCAGCAGCTTCTGCTCTCTTCCAACAGAAGGCACACCTGCAGCCTCCCTGTTACTAAAACTTTGCATGTAAACCCAATATAACAGTTAAGAAGCTGATGTTATCTTTTCTGTACAATTAAGTAATGACTAGGCTTTTATGCTTTGTTTCTCAATATTGCCATTTTTTTTGTGAACTAGGTTTGGGAAAGCCCTACATAATCCTAATAATTAACTATCAAATAATCCTATTTTTGGAGACCTTTCTATGTCAGAAACCTCAGATTTACAGACCCTCCTTGTGAGTGCGAAGTGTAAAAACTGCACCTTAGAGGAACATTTGAACGTCACAGGGCTTGGATTGTAGGCTTTGAAGGAAGTTTGGTTTGCAAGGATTGGAACTGAATCAGCTTAAATCAGAGCAGGGAATGAATCTTCAGAGGGATTCATCACATCAAGGCTTTCCTTATCACCAGAGTCAGGAGGCTTTATCTGTGCCCAGCAAAGCACCGAAACCCAAGAAGCTGAGAAGTTCAAGCTGCCTGCCACAGAAATCACTTCTCTCTCCATCTGTCATTTAAACGTAGACATCATCTGGTCTGTGCTAGCTTTGAAAGAGCCACGATTATTTCCCCAGACCACTGAGCTGTTGCAGCTTTGGGATGGTCTGGAGACTGAACAATCCTTTTTTTCTGAGCCATTCCAACCTCTTTAGAGATAGCCTTTGAGACTGAAGTCACTATCTATAGCAGAGAACTGAACAGGAGATTTCTCATCAAAAAGTGAAAAAGAGGGAAGGTCCCTTCTTGTAGCCAAATTAGAGAAGATTCTTATTTTGAGAGAGGAAAGGATTTGACGGGGCAGGGGGGGGAAATGATTCAGCAAAGATGGTCTTTGATTCCAGACACCATCCTATAAACAGGAAATTTTTCTTGGTATGTCTGCTTGCAGTGCTTGTCACAGCCCCAGGGAACAACATGATCCCTGTAGCATCTGGTAATTGTCAGAGCTGTTACCTGTTGCTGTTTACTATTTGTTAAAACTTTCTTACACCTTCCCACATTTTTTATGAATAAGCACACCTACTTTTTCTTGGGATCCTTGAATTTCAGGTTTTCCACTGAAAGTGAGAAGTTTGCCTTGCCAACAAGTCATTTAGGGGAAAAAGCTGTGCATCAAAATTAGAGCAGATGGGGTAAGCACAGATAACAGTTTGAAATCATGGGAAAAGAGAATAAGACTTTTTCCTGCTTCATCCATCCCTTTTCCCACCTGTACTGTCTCTTGCTTGCTTTGATATCTGTCTGGTTTCCACATATAAGAGATGGGAAAAAACCCAATTTGACAAAAAAAGTGAATGGTATTTCAGTAGATTATCAAGCTGCATTGAAGAATTGGATCTTGAAGGGATCCAATTCTTCATCTCTGCATCTACTCTTGGAAGAGTAGCATTATATGTCCAAAAGAACAAGGAGATATTTCCACCAGTTATGGAGAAGAAATGAATGGGACTTTTCCATATCTGTTTACCAAGGTAAAGACTAATTATGTTTTCTCATCTGTATGGGAAGCCTCATCTTTTATCAAAGATTAAATTACAGAAAAACAAACAATCTCAGCTGCCAAGCTGGCAACTCTACTTCAGCACAGTTTTACATCTTTGTTTCCAAAGGCAGTTACTGCAAATACTTTTATTAAAGTAGTTAAATTAAATTAAATGACAGAAAATATCTTTGAGTTTTCTTTGAGCAAGAAAACTGAGAAAGTACTCTTTCTGTGAAGAAAAATATATTTAAACTGAAAACAATGCTCTGGATATTTGTTTCTGTCATTGCTTCTTGCAAGGCAAAAAAATAGGGAGAGGTCACTGTCAGGATATGAAAGTCTGCCATTTTATATCTGACATTTTATATGTGCCAAGAGTATCTGAAACTTCTCTTTGGGACTGGCAGACTTAGCAGGAGCTATGGAGGGGGATGCTCCCTGGAGAGCCAAGTGGAGGGTGGGAAGATTTCCTTAACCCACCAAAATCCCAAAGTATCTGAAGTGTACATAGGCTCTACTTTAGAGCCCTTATTCTTCACACAGGAAATGCTGACATGAAGATTTCAAGTATTAACAAACAGCAAACATTAAAATGAGTGCAAATATTTACTAATTTATTTTTCTGATATATTTAAGTCTACTGAAGGAGATGATAAATCTGGTGTTTTTAACTGAAATCTAACACTGCACAACTCTTCCTATGTTGTTATTATTACTCTTACTATATTACACAGTATTTTTAGTAGTTGCTTCTCACAAAATCTCCCAGATGTCCTGTATAGATAAATCCCAGTATAAAATCCCAGTGTATTAAAATTGTTATAATATATTCTCCCTTTCCAAAATGCTCTGAGGACTGGGCTGTCATATTTTGAAAACCTCTGTACTTCATGTAAAATTCAAACAAAATTTTGATTTTTCAGTCTTTATAGCCTGCCAGATATCTTTGGAGTGAGTTAGAGGTGAGTTAGTTTTATACATAAACACACTGACAGGATCAAAAAGCTGTTTGAAAACTTCATACAAAACTTTTAGGATAGATAGCTAGATAGCTAGATAGCTAGACAGCTAGACAGATAGATAGATAACTAGCTAGCTAGCTAGCTAGCTAGCTAGCTAGCTAGCGATAGATAGATAGATAGATAGATAGATAGATAGATAGATAGATAGATAGATAGATAATATTGGGCCACAGGTATATTTTCCATTCATACATTTTATAATAATTCAGGAAATTCAGCAAAGATTTTAATACGCTCTAGGATGTGCTATTGTGTTTAGCTAATTAGAGTGTAGACTGCTAGAGCTGGGTGAATTTCAGCATCAAAGTTACATGTTTTGCTTTCCTTCTGTATTATTTTTTCATTAAAGAAACACCTATAAGCAGTATCCTTTTCCTTATTTTCTTCTTCCTCCAGAAAGCTGGGAAACAGAAATTGAAAAACAAACACACCCTCATTTTTAGACAGTTCTTCCAGTTCCCCAAATCGTGTGCCTGACTTTCTTACACTTCCCAAGCCTGTGAGCAGCTGTGTTTTCCTTCTCATTTGTGTGGCCACAGCAATGCTCCCCAGTATTAGTACTGCAAACTTGTGCAGACAGAAAAGGGGGAGATGCTGAGTGTTTGTATATCTTAACAGACTCTCTGTTATGTCTTTGGAAAGAAATGTGCATTGGCTGAGGTTTTTGCACTAAATATTTCTCAATTCACAATACTGTTTAATGACTCTGAAAGATAATTTTCTTGCTATACTAGAACAACAAGAAACTGTAGAAAATTAGATTCAAAATGCATTTTCAAAGCTCTGAAGGGCAATTATAAACCCAGTCAAAACTGTAGCTTATCTAATTTCAGTATCTTTTATTGAACTGCACGACTAGTTCCTATGAATGGTGAAATATTGTGCAACATTGTATTTCTCTTGTAAAAAAAATCAAATGTTTTTAGTAAAAATTTTAATTTGGATGGGTTTGATTTCATCATCTTGAAACATTTCTTATTCTTTAATGAATTATAACATAGGAGAGGAAACAGAAGGGTAAGTTGCATGTAGAAATTGGGATTCACACTAAGAAATCTTATTTGAAGCTACCTGGGATAGTTTTTTCTTAAAGAATTGATCAAACAAAAATAAGACAGTACTGAGCAGATGTTTCATGGGCAGTTTATTAAGAAAAAGGGTAAAATTAAAGGAGGTAAGGGATCTGTTACTGTGGCCTTGACTTGCTGTGTATCCAAAGGTCAGCTGAAAGTTGCAAAGAAAATCAATTTGTCACATGCTGCTCTGCATGAGTTTTTTCTGTCAATGACCTGGAGAGAAAATGCTACACAGACAGAGCCTGACATCCTCACAATAACAAGCACAAGCATCTGACTTTTCCACTCTCCTGTAATGCCTGTCTCTCCACCCAGCTTCCCCATATATATCTTACACCAGCAAGCCCTCTCGTTCAAGTATCTTGGGACAATGAAAAAAAGAAATCTGTCATGGAGTGCTGAAATAAAAGGAAAAACATCACAGGATCTTAGAATGATTTGGGTTCTAAGGGGCCTGAAAGGTTACCTCATTCCAACCCCTCTGCCAGGGACAAGAACACATTCCTCTAGATCAGGTTGCTCAAAACCCCACTCAGCCTGGACCTGAACACTTCCAGGGATGAAAGCCACAGCTTCTCTGGGCAATCTGTGCCAGAGACTCACCTTTTGAGTATGTTCTTCCTAATAACTCATCTAAACCTGCTGTCTTTTGGTTTGAAACCATTTCCCCTTGTCCTGTTGCTACATGCTCTTGTCAAAAGTTTCTCTCCAGCTCTCTCATAAACCTCCCTTAGGCACTGGAAGGTGTTGTAAGGCCTCCCTGGAGCCTCCTCCTCTTCTCAAGGCTGAAAAACCCCAAATGTCCCTGTCTGTCTCCATAGCAGAGATGCTCCAGCCCTCTGAGCATCTCCATGGCCTCCTCCAGACTTCCTCCAACAGGTCCACATCCTTCTTGGGGATATTCTGGGGAACCCAGGGCAGGATTCAGCACTGCAGGTGGGCTCTCACCAGGGCAGGGCACAGGGGCAGAATCTCCTCCCTCACCTGCTGTCTACAGGGCTCTGGATGCAACCCAGGTCACCTTTGGTTTCTGGGCTGTGACTGCACAATTGCCAGGTCATGTTGAGATTCTTGTCCATAAACACACTCAAGTCCTTCTCCCCAGGGCTGCTCTCAATCCATTTTCCACCCAGCCTGTTGTGCTTGGGATTGTCCTGGTCCATGTGCAGGACCTCGGTGTTTTTGAATTCCATAAAGTTCTGACTGGGTGATAAAACTCTCTGCATCTTCAAAGCACATGATGTGGATCCAGATTACTGCTTATCTGTCACTGAAATATCTTTTTCAGGTGATAGTTTGTAAGCTAAAGATAGTCAAGCATTACGAATCGTGGATTCGTTGAGATAATGTAACTAATAAAGATTTAATATATAAATAATTTAATACAATTTAATGCTGCCATTATTAAGTCT
The DNA here is from genome assembly GCA_013401135.1 of Cettia cetti. Lineage (NCBI taxonomy): Eukaryota > Metazoa > Chordata > Aves > Passeriformes > Sylviidae > Cettia > Cettia cetti. The sequence goes on along the minus strand of VZUI01038873.1, from coordinate 63,440 downwards.
CCCAGGGTCCTCTCTGGGATTCCTTAATCTCCACAATGTTTATCTGGAATTTATTTTCCCTGTGAATCTCAAGTTTGCTGTATAAACCTCAAACATGCAAACACAGTCACTTGGCCACAAGCACCACATCAAGCTGCAGGTTGCTATCCAGTTAACATCAGGGATGTGTCTGAGCACAACATTTTGTATATTTCTCTATTTGAATTTAAGAATGAAGTTTTTAGACTTACATGAAGCTGCTTATTCTGTGGGGTTTTTTCGCAACTCTCAAGTGTTTAATGAAAAAGGATTTTTAAGAATGCCAGTATCTCTGGTGAGCAGGTAAGCCTGAATCTCTGAATGTGACTTTTACCAGATAATACAGAACATTTGAAATGTGCTTTAGACAATTTCTCCTTCTATAAAGAGAAAGATATATACCTTTAGGAATAGCAAAAAATTTAAATCCTATCTAGCCTTATTCCTGAAAAAGAAGTCAAGCTGAGGTCATCAGAACTGGGTGGGTAAAATATGAGGTAATAAACCGATCATTTGGTCAGAGGTAAAATTAATGAAGGTAAATTACTGATGCTGCCCTCACCCATGTGGGTTCTCTGATGCCTGGTAACCTTTTCAGGCTTTTCATCAGTGGGAAGTTTTGCCCTCTCCTCTGCCACCTGTTTTCATGAGAATCATCAGAGTGTCATACTACTGAATCCACAAATCTTTTGCTGAGGCTAGGTAACAGATTGAAAAGTTACTTGGTGAATGAAGGAGAATATGGAAATGCTCATGATAGGAAAACACAGATCTTGATCACCCACCATAGGGGTGATTTCATAGGGGACTGGTTACAAAGTCAGTGCAATGCAACTGAAATTCCTATCTTTTTACATATGTATATATGTATAAAGAATCTCTAATTAAAATCAGTGGTCTGTTTAGTTACTAAATTTGTTGAGAAAACTATTTGTCCTTCAAAATGTACGTTCTGCTTTCCTTTTTCACATGACAATTTTCATTTGATACTTGGGAAGGTTTCTTGGGTTTTTTTTTTTTTTAGTTCAATATAAGTTTTTCTATATTAAATAGAGTAATTCTCTATAATTTGACAGTGAATTGAATAATAAGATGACATTTTTAGGAAACTTCTAGTCATTAAATGAATGTAGGGAATTATTGATAGGGAACTGATTTTTAAACTGAAACCTGGACTCTGTAAGGAGATGTTACATGGGCAGTAGCTATAAGAACAGAGGTGTGATAATAAGAAGAAATTTCCCTAAGGACAGAAAATGTGCAGAATGAGAGAGAAGCTTATTGAGCTTGTATGTTCTTTAGGCTGAAGGCTTTCTCAACTCCCTCAGGGTAATGTAGACTGATCCCACTTATATCACTTAAGTGAAAAATGCAGTTTTTTCATGGTAATTTGCTCTCTTCTTTGGCCACTCCCTCCTGATGGCCCCTGACTTTAGGGGAAGTCCTTTTTCTTGGCTGTGGGAATGCTCAGATATCCAGCACAAGAACAGCCCTGGAGATGTTTCCAAGGGTGACCCTCAGCAGCTGCAGTGCTTGCAACAATTCTTCCTGCCTTGCCTAGCCCACCCTCTCTATTTTATCATGCAAACAAATTGAAAATCTCAAGCTGTCCTATCTCTCCTTGAAGAGAAGGAATAAAGCAGAAAATTTGCCTCTTTGAGAAGTACGGTAGGGTACAGAAAAACTTCTGACACAGGCTTAGCCCAAAACTCGGTGGGATTTTTTTACCACTTTGTACTGTGACTCAATGTGATCTCTGTGTGTTGATTGCAAGGAAATGACACAATTTCAAAGCCCTGCTGGGTCTGCTCCTTCAGCTGCCCAATATTTTATTTTACTCTATTTTATAAATTGAAGATTTTGATCCTTTGTGTGACGAGTTTCTTGCATTGTTTGGCAGTCCATCAGTAAAATCACATTCTTATCTCTCTGTGTGCTACCTAGTGGTGAGATCAGGGTTTATCCACAGTCCATGCAATCTGAAGGATCCTTCTCAGTCTCCAAGTGCCCAGCTGAGTTTGCATGTATTTGTCCAAATACTGATCTGCTCCCTTTCCTGTACAATGCATCGAGGGAAAGGAATATGTGATTTATTGTTTCTTTTAATTAAACACTGATCACTTTTGTTATTGAAACCTTCTGCAAAAAACAGTGTTAATAAAATATCTAAAAATAAACTATTCTTAAAAATATGTTTGTTAATGCAGTTTGGCAAACTCATTTTTTCATGGAAAATCTTTTGTCTCTGATATTGTGGTTCTGACTGTATGTCAAAGACAAAACTACACATTTTTATAGAACAGAGTATCAGTAATCAGGACCTGTCATGCAGATCTTCTGGGAGAATTTTTCCTTTATTGTCTTTTCCCTAACAAGCTGATGCCTAGTTCATGTCAGTGGGACTCGTTTGATGTGATATAATGAGAGCTGCAGTTGTGCCAGTCCTGTGCAAAGTAAAAAACAGGTCAGAAAAGTTTACCAAGGATCATGCTAATGAGTTCAGAGCCCAAGATGTACCAAAAAAAGTCTCTTCTCAAATGCTGCTGTTAGACAAGCAGCTTTATTCTTCTGCCAATTTTACTGTCTCCTACTCAACATCCACTTAATTTAAAAAAGAGTGATACCTAGATCAGTGTAGTCTCCTGTGGGTTCACCCAGATTAGATGAACAAGCAATACTTTTTCCTTACAGCAAAAAAAAAGGAAGGTTAGTTCTGAGAAAGGACTAGAACTCTAGGTAGGGTGGATTTTTTTTTTTTTTGATGTTTTGTTGTCTTAAAATTTGTGGTCATGTAAGAGACTGGTAGTTCACAGTATTTTATAGTTCTCTGACTGAGTTTACAGCAGTACTTGTTTACACTTTAGTGGCATCCTAAGATTTCCTGTGTAATATTGCTAAAACCATGTATCCAAAGAAAACTGAGAAAATCCCCCAAACCTCATTCAATTTTATTATTCCTAAGGGATTTTGGAATATATGTGTGTGTGTATATATTCAGCTTTCCAATTTTGACCTTTCAACTTACATTTAACTCAGACTTTTATTTCCACCTCTCTTGTGACTGGGAAAAAAGTGGTTACAGACACACAGTAATTTAGAATCAAAGGACAAATTATCAGACGTAAATAATTTACTTAGTGCAAAATAACAAAGATGAGTGACAAACCCCTCAATATAGGAACATCATTGTGCTGTGTGAAGATTAAATCTTTCCCATCCTCATCAGGTAGACCTGATCACTTTAAAAACTCAGATTGCTGTGAAAGGAGTTGTTTAGACTCTGACCTCAGACACTGTAGTAAAAGTTCTTTTTTTTTTTTTTTACATGGCCTTACCTTGTTTTTGCGCTATTAACTGATCAGCAACTGATTTATTCCACCTTTTTCTCTTCTTACACATACAAGATGCACCAAGATTTATTATATGTCTATCTATCTGCCAGGAAAATGTAAATCTTATTTTGCAGATAGGAAATGAACCCCCTAACTGTGGGGTTTATCTCCTCTAATTTAGACCTGGGTAGTGAAGAGTTCTCCAATCGAGTTGGTCAAGAGAATTCTCTATGTAGGAAATTAAGAGAAATGAATGCAATTCATCTTCCCTATTCTGGAACTGTTGTAAGATGAAAGAACTGCCCCAGGAATGATTATTTATTTCCATTCAACATAAAAGAAAGCTCAGATATAGATGTCTGCAAAGTGAGGAATTATGTATCCTACCTTAGCAGAGTGAGCAATCTGCCCAAAATAGCATTTCTGAACTGTGGATATTTCCAGACACAGCATTCAAACACCAAGGTAAATTCACACTGGCTCTCACTGTAGGCTGGTGTGCTTTGTTCAGAACTGCTGTAATAAACTGCTTCTCACTGCTGAAAGAAAAAAGCTGAGATCCATAGCCACTCTGCAAAATGCCTTAAGAGCAGCAAATTTATGCTTTCAGCATCAGTGAGGAACTAAACTACTGTGCCCAAGCCTAGAGTCTGACCACTGCATTATCTTGCTTTGTGCATTAAGACCACAAGTGAAATATGGTAAGGGAAATTCTCAGAGTAGCTCACCCAGGAGGCAGAAATTCATCCTTGAGACAATCCACATTCTTCTGGCTGACCCAACATTATGGAATAAGCTTCACATTTCACCCCAGAATGAGAAGATGCTGGAATACCCACATCGGTGATTTGCAGATCAGTACAGGAAATCTTCTTGTACACATTTTCATTTCTGAGGTGCTTTTTTAGGAAAAATAATCTTCAGTAGAAAGTTAACATGCTAGCATGGACTGTTGGAAATTGATTTCTCACACCTAGTGCTTACACAGACCATTTTCGAGGCACATAAAAATACCAATGTCTTTAAGGGAAAATTTCCAGGCAATATCTTCTCTATCAATATGTTTAAAAGTAATCAAATTAAAAATGCAGTATATGCCTTACTTCTAATTGCAACCTGCCCATACTGGACAGGGTAACGGAAAAAAATATTTTATATATATATATATATATATTTAGGGTTGCTTGTTTCTTGCCTTATAGCACTAGTAATATTATTTATTTTTTCTTTGTTTTGATCTACAAAGACTAGTGAAGGATACCCAGACTAAAGCTTTTCCAGGAGACTTAGGGGAAAAAAAAATCCTATAATAATGTCCCCAAATCACTCAGGACCTCATGCTCATTATGAACTTGATTATTCTAACTACATTACAGAAATCTGAGTATTATAGAAAAAAGAAACCCCTATCATTCATTACCTTCTGCATGAATAATTTGCCCTCTCCTGCAACCCATCCCTTTGGGGGGCCCATGCCTTGGATGATCTAATTTTGTCAGTGCAGTGGCATCAGAGTGTCTGTGGAAGCTGAGTGCTGTTATAAAAATCTCTGGGTGAGAGGGTGCAGGCAGCACACCACGAGAGTGCTGCAGCACCATGAGCCAAATCCTCAGACCTCAGCCATAAGTTAGTCTAAAAAAACTTTTTTACTGAATTCAAGGTCAAGTGGCACTCTCTCAATTAGAGGAGAGGTTTACATATTATCAGCAAGCAGCCAGAGCAGTGTGGTTGGTGTCCAAGGCTACAATCTTATAAAACACAGATGATGGTTTCAACCCAGTTCCCAGGGAGAACAGCCCTGAAAAAGAAGCAATGAAGGATGTGTGTGTGGTAATTCTCTCTCTGCTACTCTGTTTCTCAATCTGTAAAGAAGTGAAGTGGCTAAAAGGGATAAACTTTTTCCCTTCCTTTCCCCTTCTTCTTCCCTTTCTTCTTCCTCTTCTCTTTTTCCCTTCCCCTTCCTTACCCCCCCGCTATATCCTCATTAAAAAAAAAAAAAAAAAAAAAAAAATCAATGTTCTTACACCTTAACCCATTGTTAGTGCTGTTACTGTGCTTGTTTTGAAGCTGGGTTAAGCAAATGCTGTCATTTAATAACCTCATAACTTTAGATTCTCGGTGTTTTGCTGTTCTAATATATTCCTTAGGGTTTCTTGAAAAGTATAAGGACAAGCTTGATTCCACTTTTCATTGTGAAAAATTGTTCCATCGGTATCTTTTCACTCATGAAACATAACCTGATAACAAAATATACATTTAAAGTTTAATAATTCAATATTTACATATCAATATATATTCTTATTCAGGAGACAAATTTCTTACTCACTAGTTAAACCTATTTTAGAATAATACAATTCTTTTAGAAGAAAAATACCCACAGACAATATTGTTTAGAATATTTAGTCCAAACTCACCATGGGTGTAGAAGTATCATAGCTGCTGGCTTGCCAGAACTTTGGCAGCTGGAAAAAAACCATGACTGAACAAGCTGCACTAGGTACAGCAACTACTGAAAGTTCTTATCCAAGTCAACTGCTGATGAGATTAATTAATTTCTTGTCTTTTTCTCAAGGCAGGATGAATTGAAAGCCACATTGTAAATTATAATTGTTGCAATTAATTAGAGTCTTCAGACCAAGAACAGGGGAGTTGTTTTCAGTCCCACTTTGTGAAAAACACAGTAAGTTTGGGTAATCTATGTACAGACATGCATGTGTGTGTCAGAAATTCTGGGGCTAAAAAGCATTTTGTTCACTGACCAAGTACAAACCAAATTATGGTGAGATATTTCTTTATCCTATATTAGACTGGTGATGTATAGAAGCATTTAGTGAGAGCTCTTGTAACAGCTCAGAAATTTGGTCCATTGATAACAATTCTTGGCCGCTGCAGAAAAGTGTTGTTTCATGTCTAACAAGCTGTTGGAAACACACATCTTACGTGTTAGGAGATAAGAAAGAGTTTCTTCATCTAGGAGCTGGTTTGTCTTGCATGAGAATATTTGGCAGCAGTTTGAGGAAGGAGATCCTTCCCCTCTGCTCTGCCCTGGAGAGGCCACACTGAGTGCTGTGTCCAGGGCTGAAGTCCCCAGGACAGGACATTCATGGACATGCAGGAGGGAGTTCAGTGGAGGACCCAAAAGAGGATTAAGGGGCTGCAGCCCCTGATGCATAAGGAAAGGCTGAGAGAGCTGGGGCTGTCACCCTGGAGAAGAGAAGGCTCAGAAGGGGCCTTATTAATGTGTATTAATACATGAAGAAAGGGTGAAAAGAGGTCAGAGAGAGGTTCTTTGCAGTGGTACCCAGTCACAGAATCAGAGGCAGAGGGTGCAACTGAAATACAGGAGATTCCTTCTGCACATCCAGAAGATCCTTTTACTGTGACAGTGACGAAGCACTGGCAGAATTTGCTCAGAGACATTGTGGAGTTTCTCTGTTCAGAGAGATTCAAAAGCTATCTGAACATGGTCCTGGGCAAACAGGCCTAGGCAGCCCTGCTACAGGTACCCTGTAGCAGGGTGATCCTACAAGATTACCCCCAGGGTCCCTTCCAACCTCAACCATCCTGTGATTCTGCAATAAACTGGACTTCCAAAGACCCCAGGAGCAGCTAAGCTGAAGGCTCTCTTTCTCCACCAGCTGTGGTGATTTGCATTTTTAAAGGCTCTCAGGATGTGAGGTCCTTGCTGTCCCTGAAGCAGAATATCTCTCATCCTGCTTGAAACCTTTGTGAGGAAAAAGAAAGTCTCTAGCCTACAAAATGTTACATATATGCATCTAGGTAAAGACCAGGATAGATCTTGTTACACTGCTGCTGTTCTGAGAGAGGCCAGCAGCCCTTCATGACCTCCTGGATGAGCTTTTCCTTGATTCTGATCTAACCCAGTTCAGTAAAAATGGGACAGGTGAGTTTAAAAATAGTTTATCTTGGCTAGCTTGGGTCATGAAAATTGAAGTAATTTTGGTAGCTACACTTCAAGTATGTGGAACAAAGATCAGAAGGACAGGTTGGTGGGGAGGCAGTGATCAGAGGCTGTAGCTGGTTGTGATGAAATGCTTTTCACTGGCACAGATGCACCCAAAAAGTGTTAGAATAACAACTCAGTAGTCAACACCTGCAATGTTTTCATCTCTTAGCAAAGCATAGAGAAATTAGAAGGTATATATATTTTTTTGCTTTCCTCAGAGCAGTGTTCAAATTCCACATGATCTTTAATGAAATCCAGGACATATTCACATTAATTTCACTGCCTATATGGAATTTTGCAAGAACCAAACCTGTGAAGGTCTGATGGGGTCAATGGAGAAAAATAACAGTTAAGAGCATAAATTTCAGATGCCAAAGTTCTTAAGTTTGCTACCTGCAAATCACAAAATATTATAGTTAAAATTAATTTTGTGAATATAAATATCAACAAGGGATGCAAAAAAACCCCAAACAAAACTATAAAGGAGAATGGGAACAAGAGCAGAGCATTTGCTTTCCTTTCAAAACCTGCAAAAAATCTGATCCATTCATATTCCTTCCCAGCACAGAACACGGTTCCAACCACATTTGATATTACACCATTTTTCTATTTTAATCGTATCTTTCAGAACCTGGAAATAAGACAACAAAATTTCAACTTTTCATTTCCCAGAAGGCTAAGAGATAGGAGATGTAGGAATTAACCAAGATTCTGTAAAAAGCAGGAAACACTAAAAAGTTCTCCTGAAAGAGGCTCCCTTACACAGGCATTCCAAAAAGATTTGGTGAAAAATAAGAAGGAACAAATGAAAAGACATTCCACTCAAGTTTCTGGTAAGACAAGATTTCAGTTGTAATGGTAATAGCCGCTCTCCAAGGATTTCAGATCCTACTTTTTAGAGGAGTTTCTTTAGAATCAGTCTCCTGATCACTCCAGATCAGGTTTGGACAGCAAGTTACATTTTCTTTTACATTTCTGGATTTTTTTCCTATTGTTTGGGGTTTTAGATCTTGAAAAATCAGACCAGAATCTTCTGGAATTTCTTTGTAGTGTGTCACACGTTCAGAGAGAATAATGCAGTTAACTGTGAATAAATTCACTGAAAAATGAAATATCATATTAAGTGAAACATGAAAGAGAGTATTAGGAAAATCAAAATACAATTTGGCTGCTTCAAAGAAAATTGAGGTAAGGTTGCTCTTGTTCCAAAAAAGAAAGTGTAGTTATGCATTTATCACCTAGGTACCCTGGAGGCACTAACAAGTATATTAAAAAAAAAATATATTTATTTAAAGATGTTGGATTTTGGAATAACTAAAATACCCTCAAAATAATGAATCGAAACAAAATCAGTAAGATTTTTAAATTCTGCTATTGAAGCTGATGGATCAAAACAGTGCAGATTATTAGAAAGAAAGAACAATTTAGGTGATCAATAATTTTCTGTACATAAAACTTTCAAGGTCACCATTAATGGCAAGCAAAGATTTTATAGTATACTTTAATTTATGATGAATGGAAATAATGTATTCAAAATATCTTTAAAACTGAAAATAACTAATGTATGAGGTTTAAATTACATTTAATAATATTTCAAACCTTATTGTAATAAAGAAATAGATAAATAGAAAAATGAAGTCTATTTATTACAAATGCATACAAAATTACTTGAAAGAATGAAACTACCAGAAAATGTACATCAGGCTCAAGTGAGATTTTTTTCTACAGATGTACAAAATTTTTAAAGAAATTACATTTCCAAACAGTGTATTTCTAGCATCATCTCTAAAGTATTTGATTTTGCTTGACTGCAGCTATAAAAATTATGCTTACAGAATGCTCTTCTTTCTCCTTTTTCCTTTTGATAAATTAAATAAACTGAGGGCTATCTCCCAATAAATACACAGATTGATTTGGGGAGCCTAAGTTAGAGGTGGCCATCTGCAGTACTCTTTTGGGAGGTGAGAAAGGTGGCTTTGAGTGCTTGATATCCTTGAGGATGGATGGAAGTTAGCCAACAACAGTTTTCCTGATGAACACAGCAATTTCTACTGTGTTACGCTTGCCCACACAGCGGTGCAAAAAAGAAATTCTGCATAGCACTTGCCTGTGAACTTCCTTTTGTTCCCTGAATGATTTTGGGAGGGGACACAATTCCAAAATTCCCCTTTGGATAAGCACAGACTGGCTCAGCATGATACCTTTTGCGTCTTCTGTGTGAAACATCTTGTGGTCCTTTCTAGCAGAGTGAACCTGTGCTTAGCCACTGTGAATTTGCCTCCTGGAACAAAACATGCCATAGTGGAGCACTGAAATGCTCAGTGTGATAGCTTTCCATGAAACTGGGACAAAACCAGGGAGCTTGAATCAAAATATTTCATAAATCATTCAATTTGTTCTCAAGGATTTGTGAGTGTTCAAAGTGTGCCTGTCTATAGTGTTCAATTTCCTTGGAAAAAAAAGAGAAATAGAAAAAGTTGATCTGTTTGCTCTTTTCAAAAAATAGGAGCAGGGTCCTACTAGTAGCAGCATTTTATTAGAGACTTTTATTTTCAAGCCAGCTGCAGAAAATGATGCAGCAGAATATGTCAGCAGGCTTTATCATCCCCATAGCCAAATGGCACAAAAGCAAAAGAAGAAGTGAAAACAGGAAACTAGCACCAGAGAAAGTTCTAACAGCTAAAATAATCTTAAAGCTCAGCAAAAAAATGATGGGAAAAACCTGGGGAAGCAGTCTCATTTTGTCAGCTTGATTTTATGGTAATTACAGTAATAATAAAACTAATTGCATCACATAACACCTCTGTGAGGCAGGTGAGAAATGCTGGCAGGGAGGTAATGTCAAGATAGCAGCTGAACATGCACAAAAGGGAAGCCAGATGAAGCTCTTCTCTGAACAGCTCCCATCTAACCATGTTCAGAGCCCCAAAAAGGAAGAGCTAAGTGACTAGAAAAATGACTTTTCTAAAAGAGCAATCATAAGATGCTTGAACTGATTATTGTTTGCTTGATAAAAGTTTTTAACGAGAAAAAGAAGCAAAGAGAATTGTTGAACTTGTGCAGTTACCAACCAAAGTGATTGTGCTGACAGCTCTGATTATCAGGCAGTCAAGGCCAGGTGAAGTGGCCAGGAGAGACACAAGTTGATAAAAGTGTTTGCTGATGCTCAAAAAAGCCCCACAGCACTTTATCCTCTTCCCTTCCTTGCTTTGTACTCCATTACACTCCAAGATGACTGTCTGGCTTCTCAGGTTCTGACAAAAAAAAAAAAAAAAAAAAAAAAAATCTGGCAGAACATTATTCTAGCTTTGATGGGCTATTTCTGTGGCTGTTTAATGACAGAATGGCCAAGCAAATAGCAGCCAGTGTTAACAGGGAAGTGTGAATATGCACCTGGAAGTCATAGAGGAACTGTTCATTTTCTGCATCAGGTAATGTCCAGACCAGCAGAGCCTTCCCTGTGCTGTTCTGGTGCAAAGAGAATATATTTGGAATTCCCACCACAGCTGCCAGAACTAGATGTTGTGGTTGTGTTTCTCCAAGGACAATACTGAGTTGCAGGGTCTGACCAAATCACTCTCTGGTGTCTTGGATTCGTCACCTCATAACATGGAGGTGTCAAAGCCCGTGAGGTTCCAGCCTGTAGCACATTGTTCATACACAGCCCAGTGCAGTCAACACTGAAAAATCTGCATTCTCAAATTAAGAAAAAAAATATTGTAAAAATTAATTACCAACCAACTGTTGTAAACATAAGCCTTTTATTGTATATTCTGAAAACTGAAGTATGAAACAAGAAGTAATCACAAAGGGTGATTAACAGAAATAAATCTTTACTAGGAATTGCTGTTATTTGAAACACTGATCCTGATCCAAAGGAAGAGAACAAGAAAAATTCAGTTATTTTTCTCTCACTCTGAAATGAAGCCTTTACTTGAACACCTCATGGATTCCAATGTAATGTTTAGGACTCGTGAATGGAAGGCAGCTGCACTGTCCAAAGTTTCATCAAGTAGACATGGGTAAAAGTCCCTCACTACCTCACTGCCATCATCAAGGAAGAAATATTCATAAGAAGCTAATTTCTTTGCTGGAAGCTCTGTAACTTCACTGTACAGAGTTTATTTTAAGCTCCTTCAAGTTAATTAGCAGCTCTGTGTGATTGCCCACTACTTGCTGTTTTCTATTGTGGTTTCACAGTACACCAATAACAGCTTGTTTGAAGCACTTTCTTTGTACTTCAGCAATATCAAAACATCAGAGAAAGGCTTGGGAAGGAGAAAGGGATAAGTGCCACATTTGTGCCTTCTCTCTCCAGCTCTCAGTATTACACTGTGCTACTTGCCACCCTTATCAGTCTCTGCTCTGGATACCTTCACTGCCCACACAACTTTTGTCTTGCTCCTTTCTTGTCCATGATTGAGAATAAAAAGAGAAGAACACAAATCTTTGGTATTAAGCAACTGAGAAACACATGGCTTGAGTATCAGTATTATCATCTTGAAGCAAGTCATTCTGTGCTTGGTCAGTCTCAGCAATGTCAACTCCAAAAAAATATTGTTTAATATGACATGAAATTTTCTGCTCCAAAATGGCATTTCTCCTAAAAATCAAAAGGTGATGTGATAAACAAGCAACCTAAAATTAAGCAAATCCCCTTTTTGCCTTTATGAGGAAATATGAGATTTCATTATATACACAAGTCCTACTGAGGAGTTTCCTTTGCAAGAGGATGGTCAGACCTGTTGTGCCTCAGGGAAAGCTGCTTTTCCTGGCCCCGTGGTAGCACTTTATGACTTTGTCCCCATGGTGACATGGGCATGGGTCCCATACTTCCCCATGTTCTAGCAATCACAATCTCAGATTTCACTCAGCTCATGCAGACTGGACACTTGTGTGGACCACATTGGAAGAAAACCAGAGGAGAGACTGATTGCAGGAGCATCCTCATTCCCAAGGCAGCACACACAGACATAGGCTGATACAGAACAGGCAGACTGCTCACTACTCCCTTAAACAATGAATTGCAAGATGTCCCCGGGACATGGGTGTTACTTGTCAACAAAAATTTAAATGGCAAGCTCTGAAAGAATCAGGTCGGGTACCCAGGTTCATATTGTTAAGTAGATTGCAGAAAACATCAGGGAGAGCCCAGAGGAATCATCTCTGCTTTTCTGGCCAGCTGCATTCAAGAGTGATATGTTTCAACAGGGACCAGAAAAAGACTGCTGGAGAGACCCAAAGAATACAAAATGATGGTACAGAAAGTGAGCCTTGGAAAAGTGTCTTTTAGCTTAGCTAAGTGAATATTGGGTGGATATTGGATCATACTCAAGAGGACAAATTATTAAGGAAGGAAAAGAACTACTTAAGTTAACTGTCAGTGTTGACATGAGAAGAAATGGAATGCATTTAACCTGGAAAATAGAAGAAGGATTCTGGTAATCTAAGTGATATCTTAAATAATTTTTCACAAGGTGTATAGGGGCCACAAGTCAATCTACTTTTAAAATGGAATTTATGGGAGTCTAAAAAAAAAAAAAAAAAAAAAAAAAAAAGTGAGGTGGTTACTTACTCTAGGAAGCCACAAAACTTCAAAAATCCCATGCTTTTCGGTCTCCTGGGTGTAAAAGAAAAAGGCTGTGCTTCCTTGAAAGACTTCATGACTTCCAGGATTTCCTCTGGCAGTTGTTGTAGTGCATGCTGGATGTTTTACAGATGATAGCAGAAATGTAAACATAGTGCAGTTTTCACAGGAAACAATGAAGCTGGTTTTAATGTCTCAGGCAAATTCTAACATATGTGCTTTTAGCTAATCTATGTCTGAACCTTATAGTCTAATGGAGTTGATGGATGAAAGTTACAAAGAAAAGATTCATCACAAAAGAATCACAGATTCAAAAATGGTTAAGGCTTGAAGTGATCCTGGAGGTCATCTTTTCTGACCCTCCTGCTCAAGGAGATCCACCTGGAAACAGTCACGCGGCATTGCATCTGGATGGCTTTGGAATGTCTCTGATAAGAAGGAGCCCACATCCTTTTGAGCAACCTGTCCCAGTGCTTAGTTACCCTCACAGTAAAAAAGTGTTTCTTGATGATTAAGGAAACTTCTCTGTTTCAGTTTGTGCCCATTGCCTCTGGGCTCAGAGACAGTTTTCCTAAATTTGTTTAGGAAAACTAAGAAAGAATTACTCAATGTCCTGCTTGCTTTATTTGTAGTTTCAGACATTTCACAGGCCTGGAACTGAGAGCAATCACCTTGAATCCCTGATTGGCTCCTGATTTATAGCTCACTGATGCCAGCATGGGATCTCCTGAAATCTGATATCAGGTCGTTGTTTTTCCAAAAGAATTTATGCAGTGTAGGTCCTGATTTTTCTTCATACTGAATAGTGGCTACCTCTATGATTTTATCACATTTCTACAATATACACTGAAGTTATACATTTGTCTATACTGTATTCCACCAATTAAAATAAACTTCTGCTGGATTCTTATGCCTACCATCACTCAGTAAAGACTGGTTCTTTTTTGAGTGTCACTAAGGGATGTACAAATACAGAATGATGTCAGTTTTTATTGAGGGTTGTTTAGAGGTAATGGTCTACAGCTGTGCTTGTTAGAGAACAAGAATTTGCATGTGAAGAACGGGAATGTTTTGTTCCTGTCAGTGTGGTATGTTCTTGTTTCCTCACTTGTCTTTAGACTTACAATCAGGTCATTTTTGCTGATGAAATATATTTTTATGTCCATGTCTAACATTTTGCATAGTTAAAAGGTTTTGTACAGAATACAGGTAATGTTTTGGGCACATTATGTAATATTCTTACCTAAGTGGAGTGCAAAGAGTTTTCTCCTGTGGTTTGGTAATGATAATAATGACCTGTATTTTATATGATGTATTTTATATGTTATCAATAAATTAGTGTTGTCAGCCATGCTCAAAGCTGGATTTGTACTCTGCATCTAGATTTGGTGAACTGCTGTACCCTATGGCATTTGCAAATAATAAAATTTGGAAATAATCTGCTTTTACTTCTACCATAAATATAAAAACAACTTTAAATTTAAAGAATTAGACTACGGTGTAAATGACACTGCTCAAATGGATTCTAGCATTGTAGTGACCAGTGCGATTAAGTTCTACCACTTGGAAAGTAGTAATTTTTATTTTACTAAAACACAAGTTTGCTTTTCATAATCAGTCATCTACCTTTCTCATATCTGACAGAAAAACAAAAACTTATTCACTGGAACTTCTTGCTGGTCTACAGTCACGTGCTTGGTCCAAGGAAAAGTAGTGTGTTATATGCAGAATGTTATAAGTAGTGTGTTATATGCAGAATGAAAAGTCATTTAAAAAAGGAATCAAAAGCTTTTTATTTTGTCAAAAAGTCAAGATAACTTTGACTTCCTATTAGCTTTGGCAGATGTTAGAGGAGTCAGACGTTAGGGGAAGGAAGGTGAGGCTGGGGGAAAGGGAAATGATGGAGACAATTTTAATGTTTGTTTTTGTTTCTCATCATAAACTCTAATTGGCAGAAAATTTCATAATTTTCCCCAGGTTGTTTCTATTTTTTCCCATGGTGGTAGTTGGTAAGTGATCTCCTTGCCCTTTCTCTACCCATTAACTTCCTCAGCTTATTGTCTCCCCTTCAAACTGAGGGAGAGCAAGAATGGATATGAGTTTACATATAATGTTAGTTTTAGATTGGAACAAGAATAAGCTAGCCAAAGGGGGAAAAAATGGGGAAATATGGCTGTAGTTTGTGTGTCTGGTTATTTGAATTTTAAGCTGTTGAATTTCCCAGGAAGCAGTTAGAGCCTAGTCAAGAAAAGGAGCAGTAAATGCTTTAATGTGCATGGTGTGGGCTTAGTATTTTAGCTGTTCCCAGCAAGTTTGGAATATATTTTATCCCTTATGTCGTACCAAGGAGCCTTTCCAGCATATTTCACCTTCCAGATCAGGAGACAATAGAAAGTCACAGAGGAGAATTCTGGGTAGAGGACTAAGTTGCTGACAAAGGGCAAAGTTTAAATAAAGCATGTTCAGTGGAGTTGAATCAATACTTTATTTGTTAAGGAGAAGTAAAAGTACAAAAAAGCTTGTACAACTAGGCATAAAAAAGTAAAAAATCAATTCTAGTTAATTCAAAATGCTTGAAGAGTCACCTATGCCATTATGTATGAATAATTCAGGAACAGAAATTTATTGCAGACACATATTGTTTGGTTTGGATTTAGTTTTGCCCCTTGTTTGACCTGAATCCTGTAAAGAATAATATTCAACTAATTGAAATAACATTTTGCAAGTAAGACAACACCTTAGAGATATTTCAAGACCAATTGTGAAATAAAATTTGAAAGATTAAATATCTGATAAATTTTATATAAATAATGTTATTTTACAGTGTTAAATGTTGTACATGAGTGTCTTTGCATGCAGGTTGTGTTTGCCTGTTGAAAACAGATCAGATTTCTTCTCCCCTTTCTCTCTCTCGGTCCCTTTTTATTTCTCCCTATAGCAGTGTCATTCTTTCCCCCCTCCTCTCTCTGTCCCCTTGTCCCCCCCAAGTGTTTGAACATGTTTGGAAATATTTATCACCCTCCACCTTCTATTCACAGGGGAATTTTTTGCAAGACATTATTGAGAATAACTGAAATAAATCACAAGAGTACAAGATGCTTTCAGATTGAATCAGCACAAGCGTATTACTCATGTCCTGAGATACAACAGAAATATCTGAAACCATAAAAGATATAGGTTTACCATGCATGTGACTAAGCAGTCACTGCAATGAGCTCTCAAGAAACAAACAATGTAGAATCCAAATGTGTTTCATTACTGACTTTTATCCGTATTATGCTAGCATTTATTTGCTCAGGAGCAGGTCTATATCTGAGAGCATCCAAAAATTTTAAAAGCATAGATGTATAGAAAAATCAAAACAGCAACCTCAATGACAAAAGGTTATTGTCACTGGTTCAGGCTTATGTACAAATCCAGTATCAGTTCTGGGCTTAGAAATCAGTCAAAGGAAAAAATTGTGTAGCTGGCTCACTAAGCTAAATACCTGCCCTCAAACAGGAAATTAAAATCATACACACACAGCAGGACTTTTTCATTGAATAGAATATGTTCAATGTATTGGAATTATTCAGATACAGGTTTTCAACTGTAATTCATATAAAACTAAGTGCCACCCAATATCAGTGCCTCTGTTGACAGCAGCCACTCCAGACACAGCCTGTAGCCAAGGTCTGAGAAGCCCAGATTATTGATTTGAGATTTAAGACTTGATGCAAACACGTCAGATAGCCTAATCCCCAACAGTCTCATCCTTGGTACACAGAACGGGCAGAACTCCCTAGAACCTCTCTGGTGGGTCTGAGTATTCCTTGTACATCTTCACTCCCATGTGCACACATTCTCAAACACTCAACTTAGGCACTCTTGCAATTTGGGCTCAAGCAGAGGAACACAAATCAGAATATCCACTCTGATTAGATATTGTTAGAAATGAACTAAGTAAAAAATTGCAGAGGAACTGGCAATACTTGTGCTTTGTAGAGCAATCTTCTGGCAAGAGCACAAGCACAGAGTGTGACCTTATTCAGTTTAGGGACAGCAACCCACATCAACAGAGACTTCTGTGGTCATGAAGGTGAAGGTCACATAGAGGAACAGCAGAAAGTAAGGGAAACAAGATTTAATTTCTCTTGACAGATGGATTCCCCATTCAGTTAAGAACTAAGCTTTTTTCAGGAGCCTACGGCTCACTGCTTCTTGCACACTAACCTAATAATGGTGTTTGGGAGTTTTTTTCAGTTGATTGTTATGAATACATTAATGACAGATAGCAGAGTTTGAACTGATATTGTAGGAAAAATCAAAGTAACTGGAAAAAAAAAAAGACAAAAAAACCCCCAACCAACAACCAAAATACCTTCAGTGAGCATAAGCTAAGTGGCTTGTGAATAAACTTGCAATTATACCAAACACTTTTTATTTAGGTATGCTTCATTATCCTCTGGGTAAATTATTCAGTGATTAATAGTCTAAAGAAAATTGTGTAATTTATCACTTATAAAACAGTTCTTGAAAAGCAGTGTCTTGTTTTTATATTCTGTGGGAAGCCCAGTGTACCAGAAACAACCCTTTTGAGACCACATAAGCAACTCATATCAAATTTTGTTAACAGAAGTAAAATGCTGAACAACAATCTCAGTGGAGACTTTGTGAGCTTTGCTAACTCCTGATGCCATTCATGCAAGTCATTAAAGTAATTTTAATCCAGATGGAGCAAGCAGTCTGAGAACAGGCAGCAACTGAGAAAGAGAAGGAAAACCCGTTTTACCACAAACTGGTTAGCATTTCTTCATTGTATTAGTTGTCTTAGCATAACAATTTGGCAATTTAGTCCATGTACATGGTAAATTCTGTAATTCTGTGTTGGAATAATTGCTGCCCTTTTTTTTTTTTTTGCTATTTCAATGCTGTCATTAGAGAAAGAAAGCCAGCATAGGAGAGACTACTTTGAGTTGTAATGTTTCTCGAGGACCATTATAAGTGCATTTACTTATACAACCAGCACTGTTGTTTGAATTATCTGTACAATACTCAGGGTATTTTTAGATGCAAATGTGAAACATTTTTAAACCAAATTTATTTGTAATTATTAGATTTTGTGTAAAAAAAAAAATTGGTTTGAATCTACAGATATTTGCTTGAAAAAAGAATAAGACTGGTTCCCTCAGGGAAAAACGGTTTCTGATGCAGTGTGTTGATACAAGCAAGGTTAAGCACAAGGGCCATATAACTCTTGGCACCTAGCTGAACTAGCTAATTTAGAGATATAACTGCCCTGTACTCATTAATATGAAAGGAGAGAGATAGGAAATCAATGCAGAAACATAGGACATTCCAGAGGTTATTTAGATTTTTGAATGGGTAACATCAATCTCTTTTTTGATAGAATCTGGATGAAGTTTGAGCTTCCTATCCTACACCTTTCAGTCAAGTGCTCAAAGTCCAGTGAACAGGATGTTGGAATGGCCAAAACTGAAATAAAAGCACAAGCTCCTGCTGATTTCAACCACAATCAGGGTTAGGCCACAGATAAAAAATTCTGCCTTGAGCAGAACCAGATGGCAGCATTTACCTTAGCATTGCTCTAGAGAAAAGACTATGTTAACCTTGCTTAAGGATGTTATAATGAGCTGTTAATAAACAAATTAAGTGTTTAACTACATCCTTCTTGGTAGCATTGCTTTGTTTTGTTTGTTATGCCCTCCATGGTTCAGAAACATGTGCAGGCTCATTGGAGCAATTGCATACACCATGAATGCTTGAGCCTTCTCTGCATTCCTTCTTAGGACATTTGAAATTCCATAATTTTCTGATAGGTATCCCACTTAGTAGCTCTAGTGCTTTATGCTTGATTTATTCTTTAGAACTAGTTCCTTCTTTTAATTTTGTTCCTCCCCACTTGATGTAAATATCGTTATTGAGTATTTAATATTCAACCCCTTTGACCAGCATATACTTTTTTCTATTTTGGCGACAACACATTCACTTATAATTTTGTCAGTGCTGTCAAATTAATAAAAATGTTAATAAAAGTAGGTTTGGTGAGGTTTGAAATCCAATAATAGCAATGAGCACTATTTTATTAGCTTAGAAGTACAGGTAACCTTGGGAAATTAGAGATAATATCTTACCAGATAACACTCTTATTTGGTACAATGAAGTATATATATTATGTATTAATTGCATGCCAAATGCCTGGATAAAAGAGTATAAATAAGAGTTTGACTGCTCTCTCTGCTGGTCAGGAATTTCTCTGTAAAGATGATACTTACAGATCTGTAGTTATGAAGACAACTTCTTACCACCTGATAAGCTGCTGTCATGTATGACTCCTCCTGAGAATATCTGTGAGGATAGACAGAGAATATTAATAATGCTCTGAGGCATCTGAAACAGATTTTTCATTCTCTGCCTGTTACTCAGCGTGTGCACTGGGAGCTGTTTATATCCTCTCTAATTTTGGCTTCACTAATAAATTAAGTAACATCTGAAATTACGCCCTGAAACCATAATGTGACTGTTAAATTTTTATTATTATTATTATTATTATTATTATTATTATTATTATTTACTGCTAAGCAGTTAGAATCATCTCTTTCTTGAAGAGACAGCATTGTCTCACACAGGGTCTGGTCACACCTCTGATCTTATCCTGGTCAGGAACCATTCCCAGTAAACAGTCTGGGAGTGGTGACTTGGGTTTGAAAGCTAAGGGTCCAACAGCACAAAAGGTGTGCTCTTTTCCCTGTCTATTGCTCTCAGTGCCTGGGAAAGGTTCCCAAAGGTATTTAATAGACTCAGACATAGCCTCTTTGACGAGCTGGGGAAAACAGATTTGAAAAAAAATATGATGAGTTTTTGGGCAAGTTGTTACTTGCAGCAGCCCAAAAGCCAGCCTACCTTGAAATATTCAAAGAGGACCAGCTTCAGAAATCCTGAAGACTTCCCGCAAATCGAATTTATCCTAAAGCTGGGATTCCAGGGAAGGATAGAGGGCTCTTTTCAGACTGTTTGTCACTAGAAATTCATCAGAACTTCTATAATGACATCCTTTGCTGTGGAGCTTCAAAATTTATCTATCTTCCTAGATTGGACTATTTTACAAAGAGTTTTGGTTGGGTTGTTTTTGTTTGGTTTATTGTTTGTTGTTTATTGGTTTCTGTTTTGTTTTGTTTGTTTGTTTTTAATTTGTTTTAGAACACCTTCTGCATTGTACCTCACAGTTCACAAGACCCCAGAATGGGTCAGGTTGGAAAGGACCACATTGAGTCATCTGGTCCAATTTCCCTTCTTAAGCTGTGTCATCCCGACCGAGGAACAGGATTGCACCCATAGATGGTTCTTGAATATCTCCAGTGAGGGAGACTCCACACCTTCTCTGGGCAACCTGCTCAGTGCTTGGTCACTGCACAATGAAGGAGTTCTTCCTCATATTCAGGTGGAATCTCCTGTTGATCAGTTTCTGCTTGTTGTCGCTTGTCTTATACTTGAGGTGTTCAGAGTTTCTGTACAAATATTCTTCAAAATGTTTTGCCCAGTTTCAGTACAGCCCTTATAAGCTGAAGGTCACAACCACTGACTGTAACACTTTAAGTTTTTACTATCTTACTGTGGTGGGTTGACCTTGGCTGGACACCAGGTACACACTGAGCTGCTCTATCACTCCTCTTTCTCAGATGGATAAAGAAAAGAAAATAAGATGGAAAATGACACCTAGATTGAGATAAAGCAGTTTAGTGAAGCAAAAACGAAAGGTTGCACACAGACAAGAAAAGATGAAAAAGAAAATAAAGGGGGCTAGTTGCCACCAGCAGATGAAGTTCAGCCACTTCCAGGGAAGCAGGGCCTCAGCACATGTAGGGTTTGTTTCAGAAGGCAAATATTGTAAATAACAAATGCCTCCATCTCCTCCTCCTTTCCTTAGCCTTTGTATCTGAGCTGCTTTGTATCTGTGGTCCTTTAGGTTAATTTGGGTCAGCTGGCCTGGATGTGTCCCCTCCCAGGATCTTGCCCATCCCCAGCCTACTGAAGGATGGAATGCTGAGAGACATCACTGCAATGAAAAGTGAATTCCAGCTTAGCCAGACCCAGTAAACAGTCAGACAGACACAAGTGCATATGTACACACCCACAGGCACACAGATAAACTTCTTTTGAAACAGCTACTCTGAGCTGGCATCCAGATCAGAAAACTGTTATCCTTATGACATTGTCTCTCCAGTAAGGAAAGGTGTGAAGAAATATTTCTTCCATATGTCAACTATAGTTGTTCATAATGTATATAAACATAGCATTAAAGAAACTACCATATTTTATTAGTCACATGTTGTTATCTGCAAAAACTGTCTCTACAAGAACTGTAGGTTCTCAGAAGCACTCCTGTCCAAAGTGTTTCTGCTCTGAAAACTGGGACCTCCTCACACTGTTTTCTTACCTGCATGAAAAAGGTGAGTGAATTTTCCTGGTTTCATGAGTTGGAATCCTCTGAGACCTGTCACAGGGAAAAGTCAGCGAGAAGGCAGACACCTTCATTCTCTAGTTGGGTGGTCAAAGGGCATGAAGAAGAAACATTGTCCTCCAAAACTGATATGCTGTTAATATCTGAAAGGAATATCCAGGTTTGCCTTTTGTCATGAGCCTGCACTCAGGTTTAAATAACTGAACAGTAACTCCACTGTCTGCAGGGAAAGAAAGGTTATATTTTCCCCTTTTTTTTGGTAATATACATAGACCAAAGATGCAGTTTCTATTATTCCTCCCTCAAACCCCCAATATTTGTCTCTCTTAGGAAGAAATTGCATAGTTATCTTACTGATCTTCTCTGCCTTTTTAAATCCTCTTCTGTATCTGTCTCCATGACTCAGTGGAGCCTGGTCCTACACAGTGGCTGTCTGCAGACAGCTGCAGACACGGCTCCCCCTCAGAGCCCCCTGTGCCATGCAGCTACAGCTGAGTACTGGCTGGCAATGTCCACAGGCTTCTCATCTGTTCTTCCCATGTGCCAGACACAGTAAGGCACACAGCAAGACCCAGCAGCCCCTTAGACACAAATATGACATCTATGGCACAATTAGAACAGACAGATTGTGAACATGTGGCTTTCCATCAGAAATGAGGGATAGCCACATGTTCATTGTGGTGGCCAAGCTTTACAGAGCTGGTTTAGTGTGTCCAGTTTATTTTTTTCTCCATGGAGAAGTGGAAATGAAATGAAAACAAAGCAGAAACAGCAACAGCAACAAAACAAACAAACAAACAAACAACCCCCCCAAACAAACACAAAACAACAACAACAAAAAAAAAAAACAAACAACAGAAAACAAATGAAAAAAAAAAAACAACAAAAAAACAACCAAAAAACCCTAAACCAAACAAAGAAAAGAAAGGAAATCCCTAAAGCATAGGTTAATTGAAGGTTTAAACCACATGTTGCAAAATGTAGATAATTGTCTTTGCTCTTTGAAACAGCTCAGGAGTGCTAATTGGCCCATTGAATTTACACTGTCTCTGAGGGTTGAATTTCTTGGCTATTATGGGTTATAGGTTCACAGTCCAGCTACTCCATGGCGGGCAGATCAGGGCAAAATGGTT
Source organism: Cettia cetti (assembly GCA_013401135.1). Taxonomy (NCBI): domain Eukaryota; kingdom Metazoa; phylum Chordata; class Aves; order Passeriformes; family Sylviidae; genus Cettia; species Cettia cetti. The sequence continues at coordinate 40,942 of VZUI01038873.1, read as the reverse complement.
TGGCAGCTACTCAGGGTCCTACTCGGGCAATAACTCCAGTGTTTCTTCCCCAGTGTTCTCAGGTTCTGCCTTTGCTCAGAGGAGAAACAGGTTTTATATAGATACTCTTGACCCCCACTCCCACCCCATTGTGAGCACTGCCAAGCAAGGCCTCTTTCTTTCTTTATTCATTTTCTTCCCTCCTTGTAGCCAAAAATGGCACTTCTTTGACTCAAACATAATCTCCTTTGTATAGCTGTAGAGTTTGCCTGTATTATTGCCTTCCTGAGAGCAGAATATTCATGTATTGCACTGGCAATGTATTCCTGATATGAATGCAGGTAAACAGACCTGACTAAAGAAACTGTGCCAGTCACAGAAGGACTTGGCCTGTCTTTACCTAAGGAGCTTCTGCCAGCTCACATTTGCCAGTCAGGTGTCAGCCCTATTGCCACTCTCACTGCTGAAGCTGTGCCAACAGAAGCCAATACAAAGATGACTTTTTGGAAGCAAAAGCATTCTGTGATTGACAGGAAGGGATATCAGGTATTTGCACACCAGGCAACTGCATGGCCATTCAAAGTGCATCTGCACACAAACTAGATCTACCTGTAGGGCAAACTTCTGGCTGTAATGTTCTGGTTTTGGCAAAAAAAAAGGGGTTGTGTGAAAAGGTGTGAACAGAAATCCAGGTCTCCTGCTGCCTCACATCTCTCCCTTAAGCACAAGTACATGCTCCTGGAGGGCGACAGCATCTGTTTCTGAAAGTGGCTCTGTGGCACAGCAGTGTGATATAACACAGGACCAGTTCCTCCCTGTCCTACCCTCCTACATTTATCTCCAGTTTTTAGGTTGCAGCACACGTCTGCATGCCTGGCCCATCTCTGTGCTGCTCATTAGCTCACAAGTGTTGCGTTATTTTTATGTCAAGAGTTTTGTTTGTTTTCCAGTTGTCATGCACAGATTCCTCTGGGAAATCAGAGAATACAGGTGGACTTCCTTATTGTTGCTTTGTTGCCATTATGGTAATCTCTCAAAAAAGAACAAACCTGCAAAATAAAGAAAACAAAGGGCACACAACATTCTTGTCATAAGGAAGTTGCCTCTTTTGACTCTCTTTGAGAAATGATTGGTGTGTGTAAAAATAAATATACTAGGTACTTTATCTAACTGTCAATTTATTCAGCTACTAACAAGCAGAAATGGGCTTCAGGAACTGGAAATGTGTACAAAGAGATAAAAGATATGACAATTTTAATCTTAAGCATTAAGTGTTGAACTTTCCACAGAAAACCTTATGGTATATGATGATATTTTTCCCAGTTGACGGTCTTGAGACAGATGTGTTTTATTTTTGTTATTCTTAGTGCCTAAGAGTTCTAGCCTGAGAAAAGCTTCACTAATCTCTTGAAACAGGAGGAGCTGGTTGCTGTTACAGGCAAAGAAGCTGGGAAAGGACTCTCTGTGTTAGAGCTATGTGAAAGTTAGAGATTAAATAATGTGTTGTGGATCACTTGGAGCTTACATTTATATTTGTGAGTTAGCAGCACCAAAGCATGGCTATAAGTATTGTCTGTGATGACCCATATTACTTGCTAGTATGATCTCTGACATGGTTACAGCCAAGACACTGTTCTGCTGGGCAGCATTTATAGGGCAGCATGAACCCTCATGGCATAAGGCTATCACCTCGTTTGGGGAGAAACAGAGATGACTCTTCAGGTTGCCAATTGTGCTGTTTCACTCAAGCTCAGAAACAGAGCTTGTTCTTTATTTAGATTATTGGGCAAAGAACTGGTCTGCTATCTCCTGAAAACTCAGACTCAAACTTCAACCTCATAAGCAAGCAGGAGATGTGTACCTGTAAAAGCATCCTTTATTTCTTTATGAGCAGTTTTCCTTCCAAACATAAGTACTAATTGCAGCTGTACCTTTTCATGCTCTTCTGCATTAGCAAAGGGAGATAGCAACTTGTAAATAAACCCACAAGTGTAGGAGCATTTAATTAGATGGGACTAGATGAACTCTAGAAGGCTTATGCTGGATACCACCAGTAGCATGCAGGCAATTTCCCTGCTCTCTCATGAGACTTGTTTATAGTTGGATATTCATAGTAATCATTATCATTGGTAAGTGTTGCTTCATTTTCTATGAACCTTTTACAGCATGTTTTCTTATTTTTCCCCCTTGTTTGTCTGCTTGAAAAGCTGCAGAGAAATCTCCGTAGGGAAAAAGCACTATAGCTATTATTTCAAATACCTGCAAATTGTTTTCTTTGTGATCATAAATACTAACATTTTCAGAAACAAAATACCAGTTTCAATCCCTGTCCCATCTGTGTCGTTCATGTGTCATTCATGTCCATGACTGCCTGTGCTGTAGTGCAAGGCTGACAGGGAAGGAGGACATGTACTGCCCTTAGCTGCACAAAATTGGCTAAATGGTTGGACATGCATTCCTCAGGAAAGAAGACTTTTAACAATACGTGTGAACAGAATCTCAAACTTTTTTAAACTCTTTTGGAGAAAAATTTTGGCTGCCCAAATGAAAATCCTTGGCTGTCTATAAGAAAACAGTCTTTTGCAAACCTTGTGCTTGTCTACACCACCAGCAGTTTAGTTTGTGTTCAAACATTGTCACATGATGGGAAGAAAGAGGACAGACAGGTGTCTAAAAAAGAGCAGAGGTGGGTGAATAAGGAATTATGTGATATGCTGAAGCAGAATTCCTGCTGAATTCCTCTCTCCGTGTGTGATCTGATGTGCCCAACCCAGCACACACCTAATCCACCATTACTGAATATCTTAAGCCTTGTACAAAACGTAGATTAACAATTTGATTAACTATTAACAACATGGCTGTCTGCTTCTGCAAGAGCAACTACTCTTGATCATTCTCAAAGATGTGACCTGTGTTTAGTAATGTGGATTCTGCAGCAGCAGCCTCCCAGCAGAGCTTGGACAACCAGGTTACTCACCAAGGATGCTAATCAGCACTGAATTGAAGAGGCAACTGGTAGAGGGAATTCTGTGGGACTGACAAAAGCTTCCACACTGGAAAAGTCCTGTAGAAATGAGTCAAACGAGCTGTTGTGAAGTCACCTAAGAGTTCAGCCCATTACCTTGTTTCAGGTGGGAGTGTTGTGTCACTTGGACGACTGATGGGATGAGGAGTTTCTGGGCCAGTCTTACGGGATCTTAACAACTTATGTTTACACAGAACAGCCTGGATGCACAACTATCTCACAAATATAATATAAAATTGAATGTGATCCTTGTTTCAGTTTTAGAACTTAAAGTGTACAGTTCTTACCTCAGCCTTAATAATACTTTGTGTCCTGACAATTTTAACCTATATATTGCAGATTTTTTAACATTACCTTTGAACTCAGTCTTACAAATGATGAAGCATCCTCTGGTCTACTCATTAATTTTATCATTGATTATTTGCTCTATTTCAAAGATCAGCCACTGAATTTGTAATTTTTAGCAGCCAGCTGTTCAATTTTTCATACCAGTGAATTGAAGAAGTCAGTTAAACAATTTTATATCCATCATAAGGCTTGAGAACACTGACTGTTTTGGCTAACTCATTATATTTGACTTATAATGGAGTTTTTGTTGGGTTTGGGTGTCTGTCAGGTTTGTTGGGGTTATGGGTATATGTATCTGAATTTGATAGGTTCATGGAGAGCCCTTTGACTTCCTTTATGTTGCTTCCTTTATTCCTCTGAATGATCCTTTAAGAGACAGATCAATGTGTTTTAAGATTGAAAGTTTTGGCAAAAATTTATGAAAACTTATGAAGACAAAAAATAACTCCACAAAACAATGAAACTCTGCTTTCATGTAATGAATAAATGTCTGAATAATTTTATCAGCAAACCCTAGCTAAGCATTGAATTCTTACCCACAGTGAAGGGTATGTGGCCAGTTTTAGCACCTGCCTATCTGTATCTTTAAAGGCTTAAGCCAATAAACATCACAATCAGTAAAACATCCTGAAAAAAATTTCCTGTTTGAGAATATACAGGGTTTTTTTCTGATTTAAAAATGTGATTGTGCATTCCTCCCACGTCTCTAGTTGGAAATAACATGACCTGTTCCTTCAAAAATGTTGGCCCAGTAGATCTACTGTTCTTGTAATAAGCCAACATGAAAGAACATAAGTTATTCTCTATTATCCATTTTGCAAGATGCAGAGAAATGTTTGCAGATTGCACTTGGGATGGGAGACTGTATCATATAAAGAACAGCAGCTGGTGATATTTATGCCTAGTAGAGAACAATGTGTGCTCTTCCCTAAATTACCTCCAACTTTTATCTTGGCTGTGTGCCATACCACATTTAAGAGATAATCAATGGGCTGACTCAGTATTAATAATTCAATTCACAAGAAGACAAATCTATTTGTGATTGAACTGAATCTTGGAATACAGACCTTAGAAGGAAAATGTCTCAGGTAGATTTACCTACTCAGAGATATGTATATAAATATATAAGTTTATACCAGTCAAAGAATAAGGCTGAGGGCAATAACTTTCCAGTTCTAATACTTCAAATGCTTGAGGAATAAGGGAAAGAATACAAGTGGAATTGTATACAGCTAGTGTTATCCTTCCTGCTGAGTCTGTATGAGCCCATGTGAGCTTTTGTGTGTGACTGATGTCCCTGTTATTTGCTGCTTTGTGGTTGTGTACATAAGCCAACAAAGCAACCTGTTTGAAACAAAGGGTGATGTTCCTTCCTTTCCATCACTGCTCACTGTGATTTCTGAGCATTATTTCCAAACAAAAACAAAATAAAGCATCCTGTCAAACTTCCCTACAACTTTCTAAGTTACCTTGGGGTCTGTCTTGGAAACCTTTGAGGCTGATTGCAGTGAATCACTTTAACTGCCAGCTTAGCCACCGAGGAGACAGAGTTGTCATCGCATGAATTAGAGCTCTGCAACACAATATTGTCTGGAGTTTATATTGACATGGCTGAACAAAATTGCATAAGCCAAATTTCTAGTTTTAAGGTGCAGCTTTAAAAGTTCTGCTTTTGAAATATGAGCTTAGAAAGTTTTCCAGCCTTGTGATGTACTGCTAATAAGCTGGGAAGACAATAAATTAAATTAACCACTAATACGCTGCCAACTATCACTATCCACAGATGACTGCTACAATTATTGCGAGGTAGTTTGGCATGACTCCAAGACTCCTAATGTACAGTCTAGGGCAGTCAAACAAATGAGCAGCTCCTTGGTTCTGTGCTGCTGTAAGCACGGCCAGCTTTGCACTTACCAGAAATAACGACAGCGTCCTCAGGTAGAAAATAAACCTCACTCCTGAAACAAGTCTCAGCCCTGAGAAGTATCTTTATCATGGGGAAAGCATCTGGAATTACTTACTTCCAGGTGACAGTGTTGCGTTGGTTTTAGTACTATGGACAAATGTAAATCTTATTCTGACCGTTTTAGTTGTTCTTTGCCATAATTGCTATTTTTAACAAGGTTTTGTCTTATAGTGCCTGTTACTTTGTGGCATCAAAGGAAAGACTGAATTTATTCCCATTTGAGCAAGAGGATAATTTCCCCAGATCTTCATTTCAAGTTTGAAGGAGAAGAAAGTTTTCATGTTCATTTTAGGTGAGGAAATGGGAGAAAGTAAGGGATAGAAGATGGAACTGTGATCTGACAGGAAAAAGAATCAATTGTACATGTGAAAGAGAGTGTGAGCTCACATCAGACACCTTTTTGCCACTTTACCAGGATCAGATGAGTCCCAGTTACATTTCCAAGGTGAACTTTCTGTAAAGGAACTGAACTGCTGTAATTGCCTTCAGCTCAGGCAGGCTGAAGTAGGCTGAGACTCAGGACCCTGATGAAAATTTCTTACACACAGGCTGAAAAGTCCATGTCCCAACTCCTGCTGCTGGCAGGTACCAGCCCTATCAGTCACTGGATTTGAGGCAGCAATACCAAATTCTCATGGCTTGGACAGAAACAGTGACAGTCTCTGCAAGCAGGTCAGGGAACTGAAACAGGCTGCAGGTGATTTGCTCATGTACATATATATTTCTGTTGCACAAAATGCATGTTTTCCTGTATTCCTGCTAAGTACATAAGTGAATGATTTTAGAGCATAATTGAAAAATTAACAAGAAAGTAAAATACCTTCCAAGCAAATCTTTCTGAGTTGCTCCTGTGGGGGTGAAAACCTCCCAGGCAAAGTCAAAGAGATAATGGCTTGTACTACATTAGAATTGATTCTCCCAAGACGTGTTGCCAATTTAGATGAGATAATAAGAATTTGTTCTGCATTTGCATGTAAACAGGTAGAATTTAGAAAGCCACATTTATTGTTAAATTAGCAGAATATCTTATTTCCATTAATATATATATATATCTTTCTTAGAGAGCCTCAGGAGGGATAAGGCAAAGAAAAGCAGGTATGGCTTGAGGTCTAGAAGGTTCAGGCTAACACCGCTGTCACACTGCTGATCATTAGATCAGGCCTTGATTAACCTCTGTTACGTTGGATATTAACACAAGCTTGGCTTCCTGAATAAATGACTTAGCTCTGAATAGATATTTGTTTATTGTTTTGGCCTGTTTCTGGCAAGTTTTTATTATTGTGCTAATTTCTAGTTGACATCAGAGTCATAATCTTTCTACACTTAATCTTGGAAAGATTAGTGTCAGTGCTCAGGTACTGTAGTGATGACCAGAATAGAGACAGTGTCTATAGCCAGGTTTATATCTAGGTGAGTTTCTCAGCCTGCGGGAAAGTGTAGGAAATTCTGATTAGTGACAAAGAACATTTTTGCAATTTTTTTTTTTTTTTTTTTTTTTTTTTTTTTTTTTTTTTTTTTTTTTTAGTATTCCTGTGACAGAATTTATTATTCTGCCCTCAGGCACTGTAAAATGGGGAAGAATTGAAAACATGGGAATTACTAGAGAAAGGAGAGTAGGAACTTTAAAACCACTTTGCTTAATGAGGATTATGTATATTTTAGTGTGAGTATACTCGCATAAATATTTTCTCTCTGTTCATAAATTAAGTTCTGGGCATGTTGGATATAAAGGTGAATACTATTAGTTTTGTGACTGTGTTTGTGTATGTGTTTGATACCAGCATCTTTCTAAATAGATAAGAAATTATCTATGAACCTGGTAGGTCTGCGACAATATGGATACAAAAAGATTAAATTAGATAAAATGAAATTAGATTTGATGAGACGAGAGATGAAATTTAGAGTATATAGAATTGATTTCCTTAGGCACAAGGTGAGAGATTAATCTTACCTAACCTTAGCTGTCTAAAAGTTTTCTGTCTGGATTATCATTTAGAATCATACTACTGTTGATGAAGAGATAAATGAGCACTTCCAGAAGGTAATCCAGCCCATTTAAAGATGTCTGTCTCTGGAGATCCTAATCTGTGTCTTTTATTCTCTGTACTGAGTCTAGATTAGCAGTGTAGACTTAATCCCTAACTTGGAACAAATATGATTATAAACTGTTGCATTTTAAAAGCTGTCAAATGAAACAGTGATCATTAATTGTTCAACCTTACTTGCTTGCATAGCATTAGTCCTTTTCTCCAGCCAGAGATGAAACAATCATCATATTGGTCACAAATGAGAAAAATATTTAAATACAGCACAAAACTTAAAATTACTGAATTCACCTATGACTTGGACCTCACAATTATGTCAATATTTTTATTCTTTATGAAGTTTTATGAACCTTTTTCACTTCTATGACACAGCTTGGACTCTATATTTACATGATTGGGGATTATTAATATTTCTCTCTTTTTGTTTTAATTGATGTACATAAAATAAATGCATATGTTGTGATACCCATCAGTAGCAATGTTTTGGTTAAGAGGTTCACCTCTAGACTGCAAGACTCCAAGGTCATACTGTTTTTAAGAGATTAGAGGTACTGACTAAATCATATACAAATCCCATACCTATCCAGAAATCAGGCACTGGGACAGTATTTAGGCAAGTATCACTATTTATTTATATTTTCTCATTGTTTTGTTTTAAGTATCCACTTTTGATTACTATCAAGAATAGAATGTTGAACTGTTTTTATATAATACAGTAATTTTTAATTCTTATACTCAATCATAGAATCCTGAAGTTTGGAAAATACCTCCAAGATCATCAAATTGTACCTTAGGTTGGTAGTATGCTGGCGTTCTATCGGTTGGCTTTTTCCATTGCAAAATGTAAATATATTATTGTTAACAGAAGTGTTTTGTGTTCTACATTATGTCATGTTTACCTTCTGCAGTGAACCTGGTAATGTCAGCAGAAGTTTAGCCACCATAGTATCTGCCTTCTGTAATTAGGCCAGACAACATTTTCTGAAATGCTGAACTTCCAGTATCACTGGGCTGTGAGTGGTGGTAGAAATAAATTCAACAATGCAGAGCTTGCTCGTCCTTTTTTATTTTTTTCTTTACTGTAGATCAGAAATGATATGCAGTTTCAAGGAAAATCTGATAAGCAGTTTCAAGGCTTTAACCTATCTCCAGCCAGCATGAGGCCAAATCACAACCTAAACTTGCCGGGATTGCATGAATAAGTCAACTTTTTGTGTTGAAACCCTCTCGATTTCTGCCTTGCTGCTGTCCTGATGCTGCAGATGGGAGAAGCTGTCCCATTTTATCCCACTGTTTATAGTGTGGAGCCAGTACTCAAATGGACTCTTCTAGATGGTGTAATTGATTTCAGGACACCATCTGAAATATAACCAAGAAATCAACTCTCTGCCCTTCTGCACTCCTGAAAGGTCCATTTAGACTGAAATCCATTTCCCTAAATACATTTATAAAAGGTAAAATAAAATTGTGGCTGACAGTAACTTCTGGTGCAGTTGCTTTTTAATCAAAAAGTTTAGATTAAAGGTGAAACAAGGAGATATAAGGGTCCATGTTGCCTATGCTGTAGTACACAATTTTCTTTTTTCTCTTCAGCAAAATAGAGTCTTTTGTTGGTTTTACACAACCTAGGATATCAATCACAGCTGTGAGCTCTTGAGGCAAATGCATGAACCCTGGGGTGAATAAGAACAGAATCAGGTCTGATGTGCTGCAGTATTTTAAACATGTATGAGATGAACAATGGAAAATGATAGAGAAGCTAAAGGGAATGGAAGGACAATTTCTGTGGAACAGAGTAAGAGGGAATCAGACTGATATTAGAAGACATTAGAAGGGGACTTTGGTGGGAAAAAGATCCACTTCACATGAAAAAGCAGGGACCACCTTCATTCAGGAATGTCTACCGGACTGCTCATCCCCATTCCTGAATTCACTGCAGCTGATGAGTTTGCATGTCCAGTCACACCCTTTCCCTCAGACACCTGCAGGGCAACAAAACCAAAGGATGGGATAACACCCCACGCCATTGCCAGGACTTTGCCCTGTTTTATTTTAGAGACAGCTTTGTTTATATTCACCTATTTTTCATGCTAGAACAGATGATTTTACAGAGCTGTCTGTGTTTAATTTACAGGAAATGTCAAGATCCTGAGTGTAATGAGAAAGAGATGAAGTTTGCACTGAATAGTTAAATGAAGTCTTCTCTTAGTAGTAGGCAGCATGACATAGATACCATGGAAAATTAAAACAGCATCAAAATATTTCTTGTGTTGCTCCTCACCACCTGCTACCACTATCAATTAAGGTGGTTTATTGTTTTCATGACCCATACTGCTCTACCTTTATACATGAAAAATAGGACTGCAATGAGTGTAAAAACAAAAATAGGGTCCTGAGTCATGGTTCTTACCTGAATCTATGATGTACTTTCAGGTTGCTATACTTTTAGTTAAAGTAAATGTCAATGTGAAGATATTTTTACTGGATTAAATCTCTTCTTCTCAGAGCTTTAAAGACAAAGTAGGTTTTCATTCTCTCTTACATTCAGTGATTTGTACTACTGCCCAGCTTGGTGTAGCACCATGATCACGTGAAATAACAGGCTGCCTGGGAGAGGAGGCAATTCAGACTTTCTCCTTTTCTTGCACCCTCTGAATATATGTGGGGCTTTGGGGGAACGATGTGGGAAGGCGATGAGAAAGCAAGTGTTCATGAACACTTAAAAATCCCTCCCTCCTTCGTTTTCCCAGGTAGATTCTTTCATTCAACCTGTGACATCTGTCATACAAGTACTTACATTTCATGGAGTCATGAAATGTGCTGGAGACAGCACTCACCACACACAGTACAGATTTGACCAGAATAGTCAACAGAATTTGATATGATTTCACCAGATGTAAATATGTATTTTAAGATGAAACTGTCTCCTAATCTCCATTAAGTATCCTGACTATGTCCCCAATGACCAGAAGATGAGTCTGGGGTTGCTTGTTGGCATAAGCACTTGCATTTGTAGATAAGCACACTTAGTAAGATGGACTCCATCTCACTGGAGGCTGGAAACAGGGAATCCCATGGGATGGATGTCTGCAAGCTCTCTGCCTTAATTTGATACAACAACTGTTCTCCTTTGAGTTACACCTAAATTCCTTGAGTTACACCTAAGGGCTTTGGAGTCACCTAATTGCAGCCTTCAGGTAAGATGGAGAAGGATAATTAACAAGAGCATGTAATGACAAGACAAGGGGGAATGGGTTCAAACTGAAAAAGAGTAGGTTTAGATCTGATATTAGGAAAAAATTATTTACTCCGAGGTAGGTGAGATACTGGAACAGGTGTCCCAGAGAAGTTGTGGATGTCCCATCCCTGGAAGTGTTCAAGGCCAGGTTGGACAGTGTTAGAATTCTAGAAACTTAGATTTAAGATTTTAGTATACAGTATTACATACGAGTTAAGATGGAGGATTTTGGGTGTTGTCTTTGTCCTTCTCTGAACAGCCTGGTCTGGTGGGAGGTTTCCCCAAGGCAGGAGAATTTGTACTAGGTCCCTTCCAACCCAAACTATTCTATGATTCTATGATTCTATGATTCTATGATTTTACTATTCTATGATTCTATGGTTCTATGATTCATTGTTCTATCTCTGTTTTTCCTACAAACAATAAAAAGGTCTTTAAAAATCTTGTATTTGTGCCTGAAAATGTCAGTATAGGTACTATTACAAAAGTATAATTTGGATGCTACTTAGTGGTTGCTTTACTAACCCAAATTCATACATCAAAGCACATGGAGCTGAAGGAAGCATTAAGCAATCACCTATTTCTGTCCAGTTCATTAATTCACAAATATATTTGCAATTCTGACAGGCATTTTCTCCTCTCAGTTATTAATAAAAACACCAAAGATAAAGATTTCACAGTAGCTCCATCTGGGTTGTTCACATCCAGCAGTATTTCTGGAGTTCCCAAACTGCAGCACCTTTGAAGAGTAGGAAGAACTGTCCTTCAAAACAATTCTTTTCCCCTTCAGTGCACAAATAAAAGGCTGAAGTGAAATTAGCTCAGGTGATGGATAATATTCTATATACCCAAGAGCCAAAATAAGGTGAGAATAATGTGGTAGACCCCAAGAAATTTAAGAAGGAAGAAAACTATTAACTTGGAAAAAAGATCTGATTTACCATTTTAAATAGCTGGAAAAAAAGACATACACATGAAAGAAATCATTTGTGCCATGATTGGGAACAAAGCCAAGAACAGCCACACTCCTACCCAATATGTATTTGAGAAATAAATAACCCATTAAGGAGCTTGACTTTATTGATGGTATTTACCACCTGTGAATGTTCAAAGATACAAGAATGTGTAGATTCATGGGTTTGTGTGGCAAGGTTTTGGAAGTGGGGGGCTGCAGGGGTAAATTCTCTGAAAAGCTGCCAGAATTTCTCATGTCTCATAGAACCAACACTGGCTCCAAAACAGAGCTGACCAAAGCTGAGTCCATCACCAGCCGTGGCAGAGCCACAGCTCTGCAGACATCCAGGTCAGTGGAGAAGGAGGGGCAGGAGCTGCTCCAGATGCCAGAGCTGAGGTTCCCCTGCAGCCCCTGGTGCAGCCCGTGGTGAGGCAGCTGAGACCCTGCAGCCCAGGGAGGGCACAGGGGTGCAGAGATCCACCTGCAGCCCACGTAGGAGGCACATCCTGGAGGAGATGGATGGCTTAGAGATGACTGAAACCCCAAGGGAAGTCCAGGCTGAAGGAGGCTCCTGGTAGGACCTGTGGATCTGAGGAGAGAGAAGCCCACACTGGACCACGCTTTCAAAAATATTTTTCAATAAATCTTATTTATCTAGGCATTCCTTAGTCATCACAGACAATAAACATTATCCTTCTTACAGTCCATCTTGTAAATGGAAATGTTGATCTCACGATATTTTCTCAATATAAGAACAAACAAATAAAAATTCGTAAAAAGATTATCAAGAAAAAAAATCATAAAACTCAACAAAATCCAAAAGAAAGCTAATATAAAACTCTACAGTGGAACACAGGCATTTTGATCACCATATTCTGATCCTCATCTCATTCATCTTGACTTTTGCTTTAACAGATTCCTCCCTGAGTCCAAGCTTTCTCTGTTCTGCTCACATACATGAGGAACAGTGTCTGTAAGCTCAAAAGGTTACTGTATTTAATGCAAAGCAACCATTATCTGAAATTATAGTATAATAACTGTATCAGTACGTTATTCAAGACAAAAGCCTGCATATTTTTTGTCAAATACTATCTTCAGCATCACAAACATACTAATATCATAACACACTTCTCCCACTTTATATTAAGGCAGATATCACACATTTATAAAAGGTAGGTGTTGAAATGAGGTCTGGACAGGCTCATGCATTCTCTTTAAACCTTTCTGATTTTTACACCTTCAGCTTATATAAAAGTCTTTCAGACTTTGTTCCTTTCCTTTAAAAGCATGTTGATTTTTTTAAGTCACAGTCCTCAAAGTTTCAAGAGCTCCCAGGGAGCCAAGGCATATGCACAGTGATTCTGATGTTTGTTCCTGCTCCACAAAAATCAGCCACAGATGTGCTCTTTTGTTTCCTTTGTGATGTTCAGATGAGCTAATCACACTCAGGAAGCTTTGGGAAGCTGTGCTGCTCTCCTCACAGCCACCCATTTGCAGGATTAGGTCTTTGAACCCTTGAAGGTGTGCACAGACATGGTCCTCTGAAGATGCTTAGGCACAAAGGGACACCATGTGCACAAGGGACATCTTCAGAAGGGGCCAATTCCACACACAGAAACCTAACTGGACACTGACTTTCCATCCAGTACAACTCCATTGCAGTTAATCCCTAGTAAGTAGCAACCATCACCCTATGGAAATCAGAGGGAAGAGTTCTGGAAACAAGCAGGATTGCTTCATGGTAATTCTGTTGATTGCGGCTATCCACAAAAGGAATGTTCAAGATTATGGATGCACTGAATGCTCATTCTGGGGTGTTGGCTGCAAGGGCCAAGGAGGGCACAATAATGCAGGTACATGGGTGTGAAGCAGAGAGTGAGAGCACTGTGGTGGACAGGAGGCTGTGAATGTTGGGGTTGTTCAGCCTGGAGAAGAGAAGGCTCCTGGGAGACCTTATTGCAGCCTTTCAGTACCTAAAAAAACTTACAAGAAAGATGGAGAAGGTTTTTTTTTACAAAAGTGTGGAGTAATAGGACAAGAGGGAATGAGTTTTAAGCTGAAAGGTTTATACCAGATATTAGGAAGAAATTCTTTACATGAGAGTGGTGAGGCAGTGGAACAGCTTTCTGTAGAAGCTGTAGATGCCCCATCTCTGGATTGTTCAAGGCCAGCTTGGATGGGGCTTTAGCACCCTGGTCTGGTGGAATGTGTTCCAGGGACATTGGAAGAAGATGTTCCCTTCCAACCCAAACCATTCTATGATTTATGTTTCTGTGACGGAAGATACAACTGCTGCAGCACAAGTGACAGGGTATCCTGAGGAAGTCCCTCACCATCTGGAAACTTCTTAGACAGCTGCATGTCTGTGCTCTATGGCTGCATCTGTTCCAATGGACTGGCTGCCCCATCATGATCTGCTAAATGCAAGCAGGGGTTGTGATGGTTTGTTTATTGATCTCGAAGTGCAAAAAGACATAGCAAGGGACAAAAAGCAATTTATACTTTTCAACAGCAGAACACTTTATTAAGTGCACACAACTCAGTATGCAATAGTGGGAAAAAAGAGAGAGAGAGAAAGAAATAGAGAGAGAATGGGGAGGGGGGTGGGATTAGAGCTACCAACAGAGAAGACGAGGTCCTCATGGTCCACACTGGCCAATAGATCTGTCTTCTATCCATCGGAGAGTACTCAAAGTTTTTGTTAACTGGGGAGTCTCTTATAGCTCTTTTGAGGTGACAGGCAGCTGGCCAAAAACAGCAGGTGCAGTTGAGGCAACAGGGAAAAGTGCTCTGGTGGTCATTACAGAACAAATGTCCACTCAGTAGAACAGGACAGACAAGTGCTGCACAAGCACAGCCAGTGAACGTGACCAGTCCGTTGTTCCTGCACGAGTTCCCATAGGAACCAGTTCCTTAGTCCAGCAAGCACAGCTGTGGACAACACTTGGCAGACATTCCAGCTCAGCCGGGCCAGAATTCCTGTGTAGGATTTTAGGGTTTCAGTCCCAGTCCTTGGGGTCTCAGTCTTTGTCCTTGGTGATGGTGGTGAGGCAGATGAGGGAACTTCGGACCGTCTCTTATAGCCCCCGAGCAGTGGAGCTCCACTGTCTCCATTGTTTAATTTCTGCAGTGCAGCAATTGCCATCCACAAATGATTGTGGGTTCAGGAGCCATCTCAGGCCCAAAATTAAATTTGTCATACCACCCTCTTCCAGACACTAAGTGAAATTATGGTGTGAGACATCTCCATGCCAGCGTTAGAGGGTTATCTCAAGAACATCTAATTTACCAGATAAAGCTTTTTTTCTCTTTCTAGAGCTTCTGCAAACAGAGGAAACTTCAGTGACCCTATGAATGGAATACATTTCCCTTTCTTGAAAGCCAGCCTACACCAGAATTATGCTTGCAAGTGAAAAATGTTAGTATCAATAAGTGAAATATTTACATTGATATTTCAGCTTGCATTTGAAATATCTGCACTTTTTTCTCTGAGTTCCACTGGAAAAAAAAATATTGCAACATGTTCCAAATCCATTGATTTAGCTAATGAGATCATTGTTACAGCCACAGATTTAGAACAACAACAAATGGCTATAAAATGATATCAACGGCTGAAGCAGATGTATGGAATGACCTTTTGGAGATTGCTTGAGGAAACCTTGTAAAATCCATTTTTGTTGGCTAAACCCATGTTTACTGCATAGCTAATGTTTTTTTCACTGCCTTATGTGCAGTTAAAGACAGTAATTTGGACTGACACCAGACATAACTTTTCATGCTTCATGGCAGCCCCCACCTAGGCCATTAATTTACCACCTGTTTAAGTTCCTGAAGCAATGAGCTGTCAACAACATTTCTTAAGCTCTAAGACTACTTTCAAACAAAACCCAAGGCCTTAAGAGAATGAAATATGTACAATATCCCAAAGAATTTCTTCAAATTATTTCACGGAGTTCATACGGAATTAAAAAGCTGAAGGTTGAGGATATTTAGCAAAGTTCTGGGCATAGTTTCAGTCCAGTCCTTCACTACCATTATTTACTCTGCATGCTTGAAATTCACACTCAGTAATACTACAGTAGCTTGTTTAAATATGATGGCAGAATTGGGCAGGTCTTCCTTGTGATTCCTTTGGAATTTTACTAGGAAAACTGTATAAAAAATATCTTTAAGATATCATGTCCTAAATATAAAAGTTTGCATTTCAAAGTTGGTCTGAAAAATTCAAATGTTGCTAAACCTTTGGGTCAAAAATGTATCAGATTCTCTATCATGCATAGAAGAGTATATTTAAAAGAAATACCTTCCATTCAGGCTGGAAGCAAAAACTTGTGCTGTATGGCTTAACTGTATACTAGATTTAATATTCCCCTTTTTTTTTTTTTAACAAGTAAATGACTCAGTGTGTTTGTTGCCCTATACTCTGAATCTGTTGTGTACCAACAGCTTCAGAAAGCCCCTGAATGCTCAAAGATCCTTGATGAATATGAAGCCAAATCCACATTTGACACATTAATTTCTTTTTTTTTTTTTAATCTGATTTGTTAAGTTTCTATAATGGTTCCAATGTCCTGTGTAAAACTATCCTTTTAAATGGACTTTAATGGATTTTCTAGGTAAAGTAAATCAACGTGCTTCACTCCACAGCATGGAAAATACACACGGGCCTGGGCTAGGAGGCTCCATTTAGTCAAATGTTCGTGTTCTGCTCACCTTTGTGACCATGGTGAGATTCAGCTATGTTCTATGTGAAACTGGTCATTCTTACTAATTCTCCTCATTTTACATTTCCTCCTTTTTACTAATTCCTGTCTTCCTGAGTTGCTTCTGTTCTCAGTAGAATACTTCCAATATAATGCCTTTTGCACATTCTCATCTACACCTTTCTGGAAGTCAGAAGTAGTATTTTACCTAAACAAATATGGCTGATGTTAATAATTAATCATGATTAGAATCATTCTTCACAAGTTTATCCATTAAATAAAATAAAAAAATATGTGGACAGAGTAGGTGTCTGACACTGAGAAATATGAATAAATTCATAATATAGTCTGCATAAAAGACAACATGCTGACCCTATTTCTCAGGGCTAAAATCCAAAGTTTTACACATATAAAGGAATGAGATCTCTTTTTCCTCTGCATTCTGTAAAATTGATCAGGTAATTCCACCCAGCCAACTTCTAAGTAAGTCCTTCATTAAAGTACCTAATTTAGTATATAATTTCTCCATTCCCCCCTTCTATAATCAATGCTGGGTAGATCAGCCTTTCTATAATCTGTACCAGACTGTAATTTGCTTAATTCTCTCCACTGCAAAGAACTTTAAAGGTGCATTGGTCAAATGTGACCTAAACCTATGTGACACAATTCTCTTTCACTATTCCGAATCCTCTGAGAACTCAAACCATCAAACCCTTGAGAGAGTCAACTTAGTCTTGTGTACAATGTATCTCAGCTATTCATTAAAGTTAGGCACTTGGCTGAAGAGGGAGGAGGAAGAAAATGGCAAAATGCTTCATTAATTTGGAACCTTAGATTAAAGCTAAACTGGGCCAACTATTGGCCTGAAACATAATAAAGTGAATTTTCCTGGCCAATTGTTTTTGAACAGTTGAAATACTGGAAGTTACAAATGAGAAGAACAAGACTGTCACATTATCGTTTGTATAACCTTGTTATCTGGGTATATGGGGACAGAACTTTGACTATAAAATAATGTGAAGTTCCGCTTAAAAAAGGGAAAACAGGTTGTGGCCATGAAATGGAAAGTGGTGGCTCTGAAAAAGGGCTGACGGTCACAGCAGATGTGACCTCTCACTTCCCAGTGCAATTATATACTGCTAATGAAGTCCTGGATTTTAAACAAGGTATTACAGTAGAGAAGAGAACACCTAATCAAATTTCTTAAAAGAATGGGGTTGATAATAGAGAAATTGTGAGCTGTTTTGTTCAGCCTAACAAAAAAATGAATTTGCTAAACCTGGACAAGGTGAATAAAAGGTATCTGAGGATGAAAGACTTTAAAGAGTAAAAAATAAAGAGTTCAAGCTGCATAATTTATCATAGGGAATAGTGAAAGGTGACTTGTACACTTTTAAATTAATTTAAATTGACTCCTGACTGATTTTTTATTTTAAAGAACTAATAAATCTTGAGAATTCATCTCTGAACACTGAAGCTGGGGAAACTCACATTAGGAGGAGTGTTTAATGAGGCTGATGGAAGTAAAGGATTCTGTGTTTCCTTTTATATTTATATAATGCAATATCATGTTTTTCTAGAATTCTTTGCTGACAAGGTCTCAGTAATTGGTTCAGTTGCACATTGTAAATATAAATGTTTACCAGAACCCACCTAGAGAAACTGTTCTTTCCCCAAAACTCTGTCCAACTCCTTCCCATCTGGTTGATCCAACCCCAGTTTTCAATCCTGTGGTCTCATCCTGTTTCTCAAATTAGACAGAATCTGCTTTCTAATAATGGAACAATCTCCTCTGCCCCCTAGGTGAGATTTCTGCAGGAATATCACAGTGTTTTGGTGGCTATGGTCAGCCAGTGGTCAGAGCTGGTGCAAAGGAGAGGATAGAAATGTGGTGTCAAGAGCACACAGGAGGGGCAGGTAATGGCAGGGCAGAGAATCAATTCCTCCATAGTGGAGCCATTGGAGCAGATGAACCATAGTGCACAGTACCCTTGCACTCTGTTAATTAAAAAAAACCCTCAGCAGTTTCTGAATTCTGAAGAATTTTTTTGTAGAAATGAACCTTAGAATGTTTTCATAACTGTTTCCTGCATTTTCAAAGATGACAAAGAGTTTATTACCAAACCAGAGGATAATCTAAAATTTCTTCAAAGCAATTGGCTGATAATTCAGAGACAATTTCCTACATATAAAGCAATTTAAAAAACTTTACATTTACTGCAATGTTGTTTTCTTTTTCATACTGTTTTCTAGTAAGTTTTTAATCTTCTGGGCATCTGATTTTATTAGTTTCCATTTGGAAAATAATTAATGTTTGAATTCACAGCTTTTTTTGAAATAGTAAATAAAAAATAAAATTATGTTCAGTCAGCTTTTATTGGAAAAGCATGAAACCTATAATACAAAATATTAAATCCTTTAATATAATATATGTGGTAATTAATTGTGTATGACAGAAATCAAGAAAAATTAATAAGAATCTCAGCATTTTAACTATTTGGAATTACGCTACTGATTGAAATGTATACAGCTTCTGTTTCTCTGTGGTTATTTATTTTCTCTTTATATGTCAATATTTTTTATAGGTTGGTCTTTCCGCTTTTCTAATGTTTTTAGGAGAATTTGGTCTGGTTCTTACACGTGTTGAATTTCACACATTTTACACATTTTTACTATTACTTGCATTACCTTGAGCATGAATATATTGATTATGTACTCTATGTTATATAGCAAACACTGTATGCAATATAGCATAATTATTTGTCAATGAGAATATATTCTGTCTCTAATAAAAAAGGAACAAAATAATTGACTTAATTATAACACTGTCTTTTAATATTTATTCGTGAAATCTAAATCTTTTTTTTTTTTCATATACAAAAAGCTTATATATTAAAGTATGGTTATTGGGGAAAAAGACAACATATTTCCACGAATTATCATCTGGCAAAATGATTTTGCTTTATGTATTATTTATTCATTATTTAGTCTCATTGAAATATATATGAATATACTCATTGAAATGCTAAGAAGATCTAGGCAAACAAGCACGTAACAGAAAAGAAAACATTATAAATTGTAAAGAGTAAAGCACATCACTGAAGATAAACACTTTGTGAACGTCCCCTAGGCTGATAATGTCCATATACACCATTTGGCAATTACACAACTAAATGTCAACACAGGCCTGCAAATAGTTACTGGGAAAGAATAAAGGCCTGCACTGCTGTGTCATTAGGGTTTATTTGTTGTTGTTTTAAAATAATTCAATTTGCTCTCAAGAAATAGAGGGACTTTAAACCACAGGAACTTTAAAGAAAAATCTAGGTTATTTAATTTGCTAAAAGTTTTAAATGTACTCCTCTTAAAATAAAGCAAAGATTTTTCAGTAGGGGAAGATTTCAGGAATGACTCAATGCATAGCACTAAATTCTGCAGCAATTAGAAAATCAGGCAAATAGTCTCTCCTTTGTGGTATATATCTCTTATCTATTCCTGTATTCACAATCTGTATATGTCCTTTACTTCATTAGGAATTTCCACAGTGAATAGAATTCAGAAAATTATCAATTCTTTTGATAGAGAAAGTCCAAAATTAAAAATGGCTTGGCTACAGATTCAGATTCTTTCCTTGGTGTAAATGCATGAAAACAAACTTAAAGAAAATCAGTCCACATTGGTTGACAAGGTACACTTGCTCATAACTTTTAGAAATCAACACTTCTGTGTGGTTTAAACAAGAATACAACTATGGAAGGGTCTGAGGTTTTCTGAGTCACAAACCAAAGAGCAATAATACCACATGCCCACATTAATTTTCTTTTTTCATTTTTGCTTTGCTTACTGAAATAGTAATTAATTCATTAATTTATTTTCTATTTTAAACTGCTACTGTATCATAAACACTCTTGACCATGAAAACAATTTAAATGTTTAAAAAAACCCAAGGTTAACCTTTCAGTTTGTATTCCAGGAAAAATAATTGTTCAGCCATTAGCTATAGCAGAAAGTTAATATAACTGCCAAGAATTATTAGAAGAAAAATGTCTGTGCCACACTAAGAGCAAATAAATAAATAAGTGTAGTCAATTCAGAGTAAATGAAAACATATTGACCTAATTTCCAAGTGACTGTAAAAGCTGCATGAAGACCTGCTGTTATAAATTATGTATTTCCTATGTCAGCAGAGAGACAGGAATGAGTGGCTGGTGACCAAATTTCCCCTGATAATTATCTTTATTTTTTCTCCTGGCTCTTCAGTGAATTGGAAAAAGTTAACAGTATTGCATTATCAGCATCAGATTTAGGATGCTGGATTTCTAATGAGCTGGAGGTCTCCAGAAGAGAAAATGGCTCATAAAGAGCAGCAATGAAGGACCAGGGGAGAAAGGAAGAGGCCTGGTTTCTACCTTGTGCTTTCAGTAGTACAATAATTAGAGAAAACCTTGTTGTGAATAGAGACATGTCTTTAATACCAATTGGAAAGTACAATTGATTCATTCAACCTGCAGAACTGAATCTGAAAGCAAATCACCTGAAGAAGACAAGTAAGTTCCTAACTTCCATGAGGCCATTTGGGATTCTGAAGAGCTCCACCCTTATGAATACTGGCAAAAATTTCAACAATCACAAGTCAGAGCTGAACACTAAGCCCAGTTAAATGGCAGTATCCATTTGTAGGTTTTTTCCTAACAATACTCTTCTGATTGTTTTCTCAGCCTCAAGATTGTGCTGAATTCTCATTCTCATTCCTTTATCCATGATCTCAATTTATGGAATAGTGTACAGCACATGAGTAGCTGGGACCTAAAAGAATATTTTTTAAAAAATGCCATCCTGGACTGTGGAGATAATTATTCATGTTTTCATGCAGCTAAAAACTCTGTCAGAGCTGCAGTAGGCCTAAGACAAGGAGGTTTAGAGAGGAAGATATATGAGCAGTGTGTGAGGTCACTTGGTTTGTTCAGCCTGAAGAAGAGAAAACTGAGGGGAGAGCTCAGCTCAGTCTGCAGCTTCATGAGGGCAAGAGGAGGGGCAGCACCAACCCCTTTGGTGATCCATGACAGCATCCAGGGGCACAGCACAAATCTGTGTTGGGATGCTACAGCCTGGATGTTAGGAAAATGTTCTTTCACCCAGAATATGGCTGGGTACTGGAAGTGATCACAGCACCAACCTGACAGAGCCCAAGAAGAGTTTGGACAGTGCTCTCAGGCACATGGGGGAATTCTTGGGTTGTCCCCTGTAGTGCCAGGAGATGGATGTGATGAACCTTGTGAGTTCTTTCCAATTCAGTGTATTCTATGATTCTATGAGTCTGTGATTTATATTCCTCCCCTCAGCCCTCCTCAAGTGCTCTGCTGCTCCCAGGACAAGTATCCTCTGCCAAACCTTCAAGCCTCATGCACAGTAAAACACTGAATTGCCTTCATTTTGTTGTGACTGACTTTCTTCACCACAGTTTTTGACTTCAGAGAAAAGTTCACTGATCTGAAACAGCTTTGGAGTGGTGCTGCAGGGTAACAATTTGCCAGCATGCTCACATTAGAGGGTGCTTGCTCTCGCGCATTGGAAGTGATGTATTTTCAAACAGCTGCATGTGATTTACTCTGGGTTGCTAATTGCAATGCCGGCAGTCACTAATCCCTGACTTCAAACCTAAAATCACAGAGTAGTTGCACTCATATTTCTCAGTGCTAGACCTCTCTTAAAGAGACTGGTCAGACACCAAACAGACCTGGCCTTGGGTCTCTTCTGTGTTCCAGGCAGGTCCCAGAAGTCCTAACACATGCTGATGTGAATGTTCACACCATTTTGCATTATTTGGGTTCTAAGTGGAGCAGTAATGGGAGGGCTGTGTTGCAGTTTTGTAAAGGATTGGTGTTTCATACCAGAAACCTGAAATGTGAGCTGTGTCCTGTGGGGAAAGGAAGAAAATATGGGAAAGTGCTTGTGGACATAAAAGCTGCTGCAATGACATGGAGGATTGCTGAAGGCAAAGGGAGACAAAACTACCTTTCATCTTCTGTTTATTGGCACAAGCCCCTGAAACAAACTATTTATAGGATGCAAGTTTTGTTTTAGATGGAATTGAGTTATTCACTAGACGACACTAGCATCTATGCAATCTGGAGGATGAGAACTGTGAGCTAAGCTGTCTGACAGGATAAACATATCTTTCATTTCAGCAATACAGTCATCCTTCGAGTTGGGTTTATAGAAAGGTTATCTTATTTTTATTTCACTGATATGAAATGAAAACAACAGGGAAAAGACAGGGAAGGGATAGTCTTTTATTTTGCCACTTGCAAAACAATTGCTGGCAGAGCCTTAGCTGTAGTAAACTGCCCATCTATCTGGCTTAGCACATGATCTACTCAGTACCCTCAGGCTTAATCTAATATTCTTAACACTAAATTAACTTAGAATGTGAAATTAAAAGAGAGAGAAAATATGCAGTTATAGTGACAGAAAACAGATCTTAATGATTTCATACTTCTGGCCTAAAATTAATCAATGTAAACCTTAAAAAAATCTAATATTGTTGAGACTAGTTAATAACTTTAAAGGAAAATATTAATATTTGAATTGCTATTTAATTTTTCATTCCTGGAAACATCTGTCTTTCTGAACATGGCAGTGCAAAAGACCACTCTTACACTGAGCGTGCCTACTGTAAATTGATGGTAGGAAATGGGTGTGATTTCATAGTTGGAAACATGGAACTGCACCGTGACTATTGGGGCTGATTGCATATTTTGAGAGGAATAAAAATTCAGGAGATTATGTGATTCTTGGCACATCTAAATGAATATTTCCTTGTGTCATGTCACAGCCAGCTGTACATCTGTCGCCAGAATGCTGGGAAGAATAAATTTCTTTAACACCATAATTTCAGTATTAGAAAACATGTATATTTTATGTTGGTACAGTGTGTGTGGGGAATTTCTTCTCCTATCATGTACATGCATGGAAAGTTCAATAGCTGTCATTTTTCTGTACAGATCAGATAAATTAATCTAAATTCCCAGAATTGTCCTTACCCTTCCCAGAAACCATTTTTGTGTGCAAATATCTACACCTTATGTGTGTGTCTGCACATACAATTTGGGAGAAAGTTTCTAGAGGGTGTGTGGTGGTCTTTTGAAGAGTAGCCACCGCTTCACTTTATCCTTTCACAGTCTCTTTCACCTGAGAACATCACTTAAGAGTTGGCTCATGTCATTTTGTCTTGGTTGAGCAACTTGTCTCCATGGCAAGGAAACATTTTTAAGGTTTGTGAACCTTTAAACAATGGGTCTCAGATTCTTTTGTCACAATTGAGATCTTGCAAACAATATGCCTTTTGGGTATTTGTGCCATATTCTCTGTGCCTCTGCTCTTTGCCCCTCTACTCTGCTTTCATGAGAACTTACCTGGAGTCCTGTGTCCAGGTCTGGAGTCCACAGCAGAGAAAAGACATGGACCTGCTGGAGATGGTCCAGAGGAGGGCCACAGAAATGATCTGATGGATGACAAAGCTCTCCTGTGAAGACAGGCTGAGAGAACTGGAATTGTTCAGGGTGCAGAACGCTCCATGAAGATATCGTTGAAGACTTTCAATATTTGAAGGGAGCTTACAAGAAAGATGGGGACAGATTCCTTTGTAGGGTCTGTAGTGATAGGACAAAGAGTAATGATTTTAAATGAAAAGAGGTAGATTGAGACTAGATATAATGAAGAAAATTTTACAACAAGGATGAGACATTGGATCAGGTTGTCTGGAGTAGCTGTAGATTCCCCAACCCTGTAAACATTCAAGGTCAGTTTTGCTCAGGGCTTTGAGTAACCTGATCTAGTAGAAGATATTCCTGTTTGTAGCAGGGGATTTGGACTAGGTGACCTTCAAAGATCTATTCCCAAACCATTCTTTTCCCTCAACGGGATTTTTATTTCATTATGGATCAAACAATATGGAGCCTTGCCCATTTTCTTAATATAGGAAAGTGGGAGAAGAGGTTCCAACACACAAAGGTACAGCAAAGTCTTTTGAAGGTCTGGGAGCTGAGGCTTCCTCAGAGAAGCATCCTAGAGACACATGAGTTTTGTCAGCTCATCTGAAGAAAAGTAGTCAATATAGTTGTCTCTCAGTGTCACAATATAGATTAAAGAGCTGAAAAACCAAAGCAGAGCAAATATGAAGCTTTTAATTTAGATATTACCTGTTGCAGAGTTTAGAGTCAGAAAGCTCAAAAACTGTGGCAAGATTCCACCTAAATCATTTGGAACAGGAAGAGAATTTACCTTAAGGTTGCTGAGCCTCAAGTTACATTAAGAACCCAAAAAAAGTTTACAACTGCTTTCTCTGATTGGAGACTTAGCTCCAGATTGAAATCTAAGTCAGTTCCATGTGATACAAGATGAATCTCCATTGCTAAACATAAAGCACTACACTGAGTTCAAGTAGGTTCAAATTTAATTACAGCTTCCCAAGACTTATAATAAACAATGTGATTAACAAGCTGCTCAAAGTAACCACACCACAGCAATTATTGTTCTATTTAATCCGGAAGTGAGAGATCAGGTTATCGTCTTCAAGTATTTCAAGGTTTTAAGAGATGAAAATTAAATACCTCTGTGTTTGTTATCTACTTACAATATTTCTGTATTCCTTCCCAACAAATTCAGTTATCTTTAAACACTGGTTTTAAACCAGATCTTTTATAAGACATTTTATGTATGATCAGAAGAAAATTTCTGGGATTCCATTATTATTTGCTAGAATCAAAACAACAAAAAGTAGCTATTGTCTTGTCCAGATTTCTTGCTAAAACGCTGTGTTTGAGTGCAGCTAAAAAGCATTGTGTTCCTTTCTTTATACCAAATAATGATGAATGCAGCAGCTCCACATGTCCACCTCAGCTCATACAATACTTGCTCATTAAAGTTATAGCAGTCTTCATAGATTTATTTTTTTGTTAATAATGAAATCAAAAAGCTATTTGAAACACAGAGATCAAGGTTTATTATTACAAAATAAAGAAAACAGTATGTTCTGTTTCCTCATACTTTGTTAAACATTTTAATTTACTGTGATTAATGCACATTTACAAGATGTTCCAGTAAAACCAAATGCTCAATTTTAAGAAAACTTATCAGTTAAAACAAGTGACATAAGTGTTTTACATTCTCAAATCTGATATTTTAAATAGCCCTTATTCCTTATATTAGCAGATGACTGTATAAGCAAACACCCCCCCCCCCCCAA
>VZUI01038873.1:0-15423 GCA_013401135.1 Cettia cetti | reverse complement strand
CCCCCCCCCCCCCCCCCAACAATTTAAAAAAGGGAAAAATTGAATTCTAAAATGGAACATTAAGACTGGAAATAGTGAACACATATATTTAATGAGAGGTAAATACTGAAAAATTAAAAGTCAGTTGGCATGCCCCTGAGCAACTGACCTAGAGATATATTTACAGGCTTCATCGATTTGCAAAGACTATGGGATGAGTGAGTCATAAAATCACTTCAATATAAAGTGAGAATCACATAAAGTCACTGCCTGATGTTGTGAGGACCCTGCGAGCTGGCAATGTCTGGCCAAGCAGTAAAAAAAGACTTTCTTTGAATAATGATTACATGGAAGGTATTGTGTGTCAACAAGGCATGAACATCCCTCATGCAGAGGAAACATGTTAGTGAACTGTCCTGCCAATCATCTACCAGGAGCAGACTAGGTAGATTCCCACCAACTCCAACAGATATTTTAACATGTCTTGTCTAAAGGCACAAGTTCAAGACCAAAAAAAAAATCTTCTGAGACAAAATGGGAGTGAATGAAGAAAGGAGATCGATTGCTGCATGAACTACACTGAAAAGTGTCATCCATTGAAATGTCCAAATATAAACCTGCTACTTAGTTATATTTTGATCAATGCAGCAGTAAATATTACAGGGCGATCAATTTATATCTGGTGGATGTAACAGTGCCCCTTTAGTATTGTCTAGTACCTCCAAAAAAATAACTCCCTTTGCCTGGTTAAATAACTACTTTAAAGAATAAAATTAATTCAAGAACTTGCCAGAAAGCCACTGCATTTTAATGTGCCTTCAGTTTCCTCCTTATGCCCCCAATCACTTGTGTATGTTTCCATAGTTCTCAAGTATTCTACGATGAGAAGCTATAAACCAGAATCAAAATGCTGGCAAAGCCATTCTGACATGAAAGGTTTGCACACTCCAGTCAAGAATTTGTTATCATTTAAGCCATTGGGGCACAGCTATAGTGAACTCACTCACACCAGAATCAACACTTCCATTTTTTGAGGGATGATCTGAGACCTTTTACTGATGGAATTGAGCAAAAATGAGAAAGGAGAAAGCACAAATAAAGAGCAATGTATTTTGAAATACAATTATTTACCTGACAATCAGACCATTAGCATGGTGTAGTGAGCATGGTTTTTGATCAGAGGTTGGACCTGATGAACTTGGAGGTCTTTTCCAATCTTAACAATTCTATGAATCTAGATTATGGTTATTATTTGACTTATGCGACTAAACTACAATTGGTGTGAAAGTTTGAAATGTTCACCCTAAAGGAAGGAAATTAAGAGGTTAGAACATCTCAGTGACTTCACACCATGTTTGCAAATGTGAGAAGTCAGGGATTTGTGGCAGCTGACCAAACAGAAATGGGTGGAGGTAAAAAGAGGGGCTAAAGTGTTTCAATACCAAATCCAAAATTTAACTGACACTATATCAAATGCTTAAAGAAAATCCCCAAGAAGAGGAGGTGTGTTGTGTGTCTGAACAATAGCACATACAGTGCTAAAAAAGTGAAGGGATAAAGAAGCAAAGAGCTCTGTCTGTCCCAATAGTAGAACTAAAAAAATCCCCTATAAAAATAGTTTATTCGTTGGAAAGTAGAATTCTGATCTGTCAGGATTCAGTTAGGGGTTTTGGAGAGGGAAAATAATATCAATGATTTGACTCATGAATATGAGGGAAGAAATCTCACATTTCTATCTGCTGCCTTAGGCACAGCACTCAGACTGCAAGTGGGAACAATGCCTGAAAGTTTCACTACTTTATTTTGCCTTCACTAAGCAGTGCTGCTGGCTTGTTCAGTTTCTCCTGTTGACACTACTCTAGATATATGTATATAAGTTATTAAAACTGTTTCAGGGCCAGGGCAGGGGTTTGGCTGTGTTTGAAGAAAAGGGTAGTTTTGCACGTTTTTAAGCTCAGCTTCATCCCATGGCTACTCTTGCTCTAAATAGTACTAGGGAAGGCCTCTGGACATTCACATGTGATTTAGGTTATGTTAATGTGTTTGTATGATCCCATATTCCCAAGGACACCAACTGAAACAAGGAATAACACTTGAAAATAAGAAAATACTTTTACTGCGAGGGTGCACAAGCACTTGAAAAAAATTGGGCAAAGAGATTCCTTTGCCCCTATTATTAGAATTGTTCAAAACATGATTGGACACTCTCCTGGGCAGCCTGCTCTAGTTGACTTTGCTTTTGGATAAGGGAGATGATACTTCATAACTTCTACAGAATCATAGAATGAAATGTGGCTTGGTTGGGGAGGGGCCTTAAAGATGATTTTGTTACAACCCCCTGCAGAGACACCTTCCTCTAGACCAGGTTACTCCAAGCCCCACCCAATCTGGCCATGAACATTTCCAGGGATGCAGGATCCACAACTTCTCTGGGAAACCTGCTCCAGTGCCTGACTGTTGCATGTTTTGCAAGTAAGCAACTTTCCCAGTCCAGCTCGCTCTTTATGCAACTTTTTCACCTGCTGTGGATGAAGAATAATTCTGGTTTTTTCCCCTTAGTTTACTCAAGTGAAGGTGATTGTACACTTTCACAAAAAAACCTTAAAGAAGAAAGAGTCAGTTTAATGACAGCCACAAAATAATTTCTTTTAGGGCCTTAAAAAAGTATAAACATTTAATTTGAAGCAGCAGCACAAAAAAAAAAAAAAAAAAAAAAATTCTTACTCTGCTTACTCTGGCATCTGTGAGATTCAATTATTAGACGAGTAACCAGACGAAATGAACTGAGAATGGTCAAACCTGATAAACATCCATTGTGAAGACAAATATGAGATGAATTGCTGCTGCTGTCAGCACTTGGAAAGGCATGGTGTTATTAACAATATTTTAGTGGGACAGGTCATACCTCAACAAGTCAAATCAATAGCAGCACCAAAATCACTGCTGAGCCTAATTTGTAATGGGAGACTGGCATGCCTGACCTTGGCCCTCTCTAACAAGCATGCCATCATTAACAGAATACCTAATAAAGGATAAAAGCATTATTTCAGACAGCCTTAGAAACTGGCTTATAAATTAAAACCTCATCATGTAAATTCATTGATTGGAGACAAAATATTATCAAATGTTGTTTATTTTTTTTTATTCTGTTGCCACCAACACTGCTCAGATGTTGAGCTGTGGGTAAACCATGATACCTAGAAGTTAAGTGAAATTAATCAGGGCTATATTGTATCTCCATTATTTCTGGAGGACTAAAGCTGCTCTGTGCATTAGAAAGTCAAGTTTTGCTCAATCCTTGTCACTACTCACTCAGATTCAAGAGCTACGTAACACTATTATTACCCCATGCAAAAAGTGTCCTCCTTGTTTGTTTGTTTGTTTGGGATTTTGTTTATTTTGTTTGTGTGGGTTTTTTATCTTAAATTCCCTTACAGGAGCTACATTACTGATGAATTTGAACCATAGTTTTCTCATACCAGAGTAAAATCCTAGGTCTGTATGATGAACAACTTCCAGGAAGATCTACAGTATGTTACAGTATTAGCATCACACATCTTATATAGGGGGGAAAAAAAAAAAAAAAAAAAAAAAGAGAGAGTAGTTCAATTTATAAAAGTATTCCATACAATAATTACAAACTTTATAATTAAGGTCTCATTTCTTATCATTTTAACAAATATATGAAAGCTATATTAATCCTTACCTGCTTTAGACTGTTATGTGTCATTGCATCTCTGGTCACCTCTGTGTAAAATTAGAGGTAATTGCAAAGGTCACATAAATGCTTAGAATTTTTTATGGCATAGTACTTTTTTGGCAGCAGAAACTGTCCAAGGTGAAATCTTATGGAAGGAGAAGGTATCACTTCTCATCAGATTAAGATATGGATATATTTTTTATTTTCCCTTTCCTTTTCCCTTTCTCTTTTCACCTTGTACTCTCACAATTTTGATTCTTCTCTAACTGCTCCTACCTTGCTATATTGTTTTCTGCCCCAAGTGTATACAATTTAGACCTACCTACCAAGCAATAAACAGAAAATAGTATTTTTTTTCCCCTACTCTCATTCCTGTGGAATCATTTCATCCAGGGAGAGGGCTCATTGTGATTAACAGATCTCTGGACACAGTGAAGTGACTTGATGGAAACTGGAAGCAGAATATCAAAATGCGGGCAGAGTTAAGATGAGGAGTTACCAGTGAGAAGGAAGGACTTTCCTTGTCACAGAACACAGATTTTCCTGTTGCTTACCAGCTGTTCCTTGTGACAGCTCACTTTCTAGAGACTTGGACGAAATGCTGGAGAAAGTGATTATTCCTCAAGGCAACACACCAGCAGATTATTAAGCATCCCATGGGTTAAACCACTTAAGACAGAAGTATGTTGACTACGATGCTTTTTTTCCTTGGAGGTGTTTTCTGGAACTGGACAGGTTTTATTAGATGTTTCAGTGATATGGAGAGGATTTAGGTACACTAAATTTATCCCCCGTTGAGCACCTGCAGGCAGCACATGACTAGAGTACATGGTTTCAGCTTTTATCTTGAGCTCAGTGCCTGTGAGTGGTAACAACCACCCTCACACTGTAAATTTTCCTTAGGGCATTTACTGGCCTGCACGCCTTGATGGTGTCTCTTTAAATAAAAGAATTTATTAAAAGTGGATGAAAGGAAAATAAAACAAGTTTTACTAGGACACAACATTGTGCTACAAGACCGGCAGTAAAAGGGGCTTAATGAGCTGATGAAGCTCAAGGGATAAATTTATCAATGATCTCTGATTGGGGAACAGCAAAAAAGGGATACAGGGCACTGAATCACTTTTTGAGTGAAAAAAAGGAAAAGGATAAAAAATGGAAATTAAGGCATTGTGGCTATAACCAATTTTTTTTTGTCAGCTAAATTGCACTGTACTCTTAAACTTGGTCACGTCTTTATTCATAAAGTATGGATTTATTGTAAAAAAAGAAAATCTCTTCTGTTTCAGTGGGAACAAAATCTCTTGCTTATATACTCCTTTGTTTTATTTGGCAATCCTTTCCAGCTGTCTAGCAATTTACATACATGTAGCTCTTAATAAAAAGATACTTGTTTTAATGCAATCTTTTTCATGACCTGCTGCAACTAAACAGAAAATACATTGTTCTTAAGTCTTTGACAGTGGAAATAAATTTTGTGCATAGCTTTATTTTTATTCTTACTTCTGAACTGTCTTTTCCCGGTAAAATTGCTATGAAATGCAGGCCTTATATGTGTCTAAATAAAGGTGGATTTCTGACTTCATTTTATTTTTAATGGGCAGATGCAGCAAGGAACTTCAAAGACTAAAAAGAAATTTTGTTTTCTTCTCTGGATGTAGCCAGAGCCTGAGACTGATATTTTTTTTCATGGTTCAGCATAGCTGCAAAAAATGCAAAGTTTAGAAATAAATTTTTAATTAGCTAAAATGTCAGGATTTTTAAACCTTTTTGTTCTGTTTTCTTTTGTTTTCATTTAATAATTATTAAAGAAGTCTTGAGCCTTATAGAATGGGCATAGGATAATAAAAGAACCTAATGACTTGGAAGTGAACCCCAGAGATACTTGAAAATTATCACATCACTGTAAGCTGAAGCACAG
Source organism: Cettia cetti (assembly GCA_013401135.1). Classification (NCBI taxonomy): domain Eukaryota; kingdom Metazoa; phylum Chordata; class Aves; order Passeriformes; family Sylviidae; genus Cettia; species Cettia cetti. The sequence continues at coordinate 9,823 of VZUI01038873.1, read as the reverse complement.
ACAGCTCAGAGAGCTGAGCTGAGGGAAAGGCAATAATCACTTCCATCATAATTTTCAACCTCACGTCCACCTTGCAATGGGGATAGGGCAGATGTGCCATTATGGTGTTTGCACCCCACTAGCAACAGGTTTCCCACTGTAGGCCCCCTTCCCACAGAATGGGTAACTTGGATGGCATAGTAAGAACATCTTCCACCTGGGAATGACAACAATTTTTCTTTCAAAATGTCATGAGATCTTCCTGCCTTGTAGTTCAACAATGCAGATGGGGAGCGGTTGTAAATTCAGAAAGCCTGTGGGTGCAGTCAAAATAGGTCCAGGAATGAGAAGCTTGGGTAGCTGAGGGAAGAAAGAGCTTCTCTTGGTCCCAGTCACTGCAAGATCTGTGGAACAGATCAGGAGGAGATGGCACAAAACTCCCCTCCTGTTACCACCTGCCCCTGAGGCAGTGTAGTCTTTACTACAAAAGTCCTTTGGGCTGGATTAGAGTGAAATGAGACTGAATGACTGGTATGAAGCAGATTTATTTTCAAACAATGTAATTGCAGTGGAGAAGAAAATAAGTATGTGGCTATTTTGGTTTGTTTTGTTTTTTATTTTATATGAAGTATAAAATTATCATGCAGAAAATATATAAAGGAATAAAAGAGAAAGAACAAGAGTATATAGTGGAAAGGAAATGTATCACCACCTGTAGATCCAGAGATTTATTTTTGTAATTTTGATGTCCATGACTGAAGCAAATGTCACAGTCTTAATTTGTTGGGGAAGCACCCAGGGAACAAAGAGTTTGTCATGCTGTATACATGAAAATTAGCATGAGAACACCTAGATCCATCCCCAGGGAGGGAATTTGTGTCTAATGCAACACTATGAGGCATGTGCAGTCTTATGATGGAGAGTCAAGGGGGCACTTTGGGATCCTTGGTGGTCTTGATCCTCCTCTATGGCTCTTGTCTGTTCCTTGGCCCCATTCCTGCAGCTGTGCCATGTGATGTGTCATGGACCTGAACAGGAAAATTGGCTCCAGGGAGAAGGTGCCCTACCTTTGTACAGCCCCCCTCATTCCAGGCATGGAAGGCACGCCCTTTTCTAGCTTGCCTACCTGAATGGCCATTGGTGTTTAAGCTTAAAATAAATTAACTCCTTACTGCCCAGTCTTTTAAAATTCCCTTTTCCTTCTCCTTCCTAGTTCTCTTCCCCTTCCCCCTTTTTTTTCTTTTTTTTCCCCCAAATTGAACCTGAAAACTGAGATTGGTGTGATGTACTTACTGACATTTTGATCTTTTATTGTACTTCTGTGTATGTGATAAATACCTGCAGCACTGAAGGGATGATAATGCAAGATATGGTAGATCTAAATAAATTCAATTTTTATTCATACACAGTGGTTTACACCAGTGACAGCCCTTTCTTTTTTTTTCCTGTCAGGGATGTCTAAAGAAAATTTTGTGAGCACACACCTGTAAAATGCAATAGAAGTTTTAGAGAGTAATATTATATAAAAGATATTGGAACAAAAAGAACTACTACTGAAGCACATCTTTGTAGGGCAAATACTTCACAACTGCTTCCTGATCAAATTCATGGGATTTTCTCAGATGTTTCTCTTGTCACATTTAGACAAAGTTGACAGATACCTGTTTGATAGAGGTGAGTGAAACTCCCTGGAGTATGAGCCCAGACTATCAGACTTCCTTTGAGTTTCCTTGGGACTCTGATCCAATGGTGACTTAATGGACAGAGACAGCTTTGATCTGTTGTCCAAAAAGTAATTTTAATATTACAAAAAATAACAAACAATAAGGCATCCACTGTATTGGGGCAAACTGGATCAAGGCAGTAAAAGGGGCAAAAGGCAAGATGCCAAAGGCTGAGTTTAGGGTCAGACAGGGGTACTTATACACCCTGGTGTGGGTGGGGAGTTCAGGTGGGTTCTGAGGGAAGGGTCCAACGGGGGACAACCATTAAGAATATTAAAATTCTTGCACCAAAAATCAACCTATGATAACACAGAGAGCTAAGAACTTTCTAGAAACAATTTGGATAGAGACCAGGTCAATAAGCCTTATGCTTATGGCACTGAAAACAGGGTTTCCCAAGGCCTTTTTCCAGGGTTCTCTTCTTCCCAAGGGAAACTGCCTTCTACAGGTGAGTGTATGAATAACCAGTAAAATTAACCCTGTACATTTCTCTGCAGTGCAGAGCATTCCCAGACCTTATGTTTTTTAGCTATTTGTGAATGTTTATCCCTTAAGAAACGGCAGCTGTCCCAACCAAAACTGAATTAAACACAAACATCAAAAAAATCCCACAACATTTCATTTGTCTTGCCACTCTCAAGGATTTCTTAGCATTCATGGAAGAAGTAAATTTTGACATGGAACTTGAAGGCTAGAGGTATCCAACAACCCAAGACTCGTCACTGTTGTAAGAAAGGTCCTATTCATAAGCTTGGAACAAGATCAGGCTAGTTTCTCTAGACCAGTAGGTAAGTGGTTATGACAATTCATCTTAAGGGTGCTTTGATGAGATGCTTCCCAAGGTTTGCCTTTCAAAATTCAGTGAATTATTCATAAACTCTACAGGTTGATTCTATCTCTACAAAAAATTGATGACCTCTTTATTTACTTCTTTGCTACTGTCAGACTCCTCAGGGCTCAAGAACTGTTTTATTAAAATGTCATTCCAACTATTGTGCACCATGGAATATAAGCTTTTCTGGAGCTAGAAAATGAGCTAAATCACATTTTGATTTTTCCAGTATTATCAGGTATTATATGAATTAAAAGGAGCTGTCATATCAGTATTAAAGGTCATATATAATTTTGCCACAGTCTTATTGCTAAGGGAAAACAAAACAAAAACATAAACACCTAAAGTTTAACATATGATTAAGTCTTCATTTCTCTGTGATATAGAAATCAGAATACTTTAATTATAGGGAAAAAGATTTATAAGTGTCTATTCCAAGATGTTAATGTGCTTGTTGCGTGTATCACAGTCAGACAGAACTCTGCTTTATTTAATGAAAATTATCTCCTTTTAATGTCTGTTTTATGAAATGGATAAACATCAAAATAGCCAGAAAATACTTGCTTTTGAATGTGCAGCCATAGTTTCTCATTGAACAAAACTTAACTTGACAAGATTATCTAAGAGAATCGTCCCAGTTTGGAGAAAAGAAGGAGGGAGAAAATTATATTTATGAAAACTCTTATTTCAGACTAAACTTGCTAATATTCAGAATATTAGCTTGTGAGTTAGACACTTCAATTTCCCTATTTCCTCTCTATCTTTCCTGCCTCTGCACTATTCTCACAAGCTGTTGTCATTCTTGGTAAATAAAACAGGTGATTAAAGAGCCACACTCTAGTAACTGCTGGAACTTAAACCTCTCATTTGCATGAGAATAAAGCACCGAAAACAGAAGTTATCACATTCTCAATTCTACTCACTAGTGCAGGGCTGTGTGGGTTTTCTTTTTGATTTGTTATTTTTGTGTGTTTTTTCTTTCTTTTTATTTTAATTATATAAAGCAAATCATATACAGGAAATAAAAAGGATGAGGGCTTTATTTTTCTTCTGTAATGGCTTAGCAAATTCAGATTCTGGTTGGGAAGTGATAAGGGTTTCCTGTATGGATTCCCTGCTGCAAGCAGAACAAAAAATTGTTCAACACAGAGACCTGTGAGACAGCAAATCCACATGACACTCTGGAGAGGACTTATGGAGATAAAGACACATTTCTATTTACTGTGAAAAAATATTGTTTCAAAAGATCTAATTTCCAGACAAGATCACTTCTGCAGAGCATGGAGATGAGAAAAATGCCTCAGGCACCAAACCAGATTTGAGCTCAAAGTTTATACTTCTACTTTGAGATCACAGTACTCACACAACTTTGTCCCACTCCAGCTTGCTGTTGCTCAAATTGCTACGATTGAAATAGTCTTTTTTTCTTCATTACACTGCCAGTCTGAGCCCTGTGGCCAGCCAGCACTTCAATAGCCAGTATGTAAATAGATGCAGGTCATCTTTTAGATTAGTCAGGTAGGTTTAGGTCAGATAATAGGAAAAAATTCTTCACTGAAATGAAGCATTGGAACAGGCTGTCTGGGAAAGCAATGGAGTCACCATCCCTGTAAGGGTTCACACAATGTGTAGATATGGCACTTGAGGACATGGTCAAGTGACCATAGTGGTAGTGCTGGATTGACAGTGACACTTGATGATTTTAGAGGTCTTTCCTAACCTTAATATTTTTATTGATTCTAGATTCTATAACCTGACTGAGCAATGCACTGTTTGCAACCCTCTTGATCGATAGCTATTTTAACTCTAAATCTAAAATCATGGGCTCCCCATACCACTGGATGAATTGTGACAGTCACAGCACATAACCTTTGGAGATCAGGATCTGGGACCTGGGGTTCGTGTGAAGTGAGTTGTGTTTCAGGTGCCTCTCCTTGTGCAACTATTGAGATGCTATGTGACACTGTGTCCTTGACCCTGAAGTTGCAAAACCATAGCTACTCATTTACTCTTCCTCAGCTAAATCAGTAAAAGTCCTTCAACTCATCTGCAATCAGTTATCCACAGATTATAAATCTTGGATTAAAAAAGGAAAAAAGGAAAGTACTTTTCTATATGTATTTTCAAATGATCTACATAAATAACATGCTAACAGCAGAAATCAGGCCTGAAGGTGTAATAACATATTGCATGGACAAAGAGAAACCAAACAGCATGATCCAGAAAGGGATTCGGATTACTAGAACTAAACTTAACAGCCATTTCATTGTCATTCAGCTGGTCCTTCAGCCCCACCTGAGGGTATTTTTTTTCCTACTGCTTTCACACTGGGCGTTTTCAACGCTTTTCAACAGAAAACTAAGAATTGATGGTGTAATGCTGCCCAGAGAACCCATTAGAGTGAATCTTTCAAATGCACAGCTACTGAATCAGAAATCATAAAATCAAGGAAAAAGGCAATATTTAAATTTCTTTTTTTTTCTTGACATTATTTTTATGCAACACCTTCATGGCTTCTACAGACTTCTTGTGTAGTGAAACATAGTTTTTTCTCTTATACTTTTCCTGTTTCTGTGCATGTGTATTTTACTGAGCTTTAAATTAATCTTTCAAAGGCATCTAGCACCATTTACTAGACCACACAGACACAATTTGTCAGGAGACTAGTAATTCTGGGTTCATAAAGAAGCATCCAAAATCAGTTGGGAAGTGCATAAAATATCCATGCTTAGTCAGATTCTGTTAACATCTGGTAAACCAGAGCTGTTCCCTTTAATTTAGAGTGATTGTTTTGCCACAAGCAGCATGATTACAGAACTCTTGTGTCCCAGCAGCAAGGTAGTACTTGTATTAATATTAGGAAAAATCATAGAAAAGTTTGTCTTAAGTCTCATATTGCCTGCTGGCTTTGAGAGCACTGAGGCACCCCTGGACAGCAGTTGGAAGATCAAGTCGAACAGTGGAAGTTAATTCTGAGTCATTCAAGGCTTATTTTTGAAAAAAAAAAAACAAAAACCAAACAAACAACAACAACAAAAAAAACCCCACCAAACACCAAAACCCACCTGTTTCTTGTAAGTAGTTGATGTGAATAAATAGAATTTCACTGCACTCAGTGGGACTGCATTGATCTGCCTCATCTGAGTACACAGCTTCTGTGTTACATTGAACTAAAACAACACACAAAAAACAGCAAAAAGGCAGACTTGTGGGGGTTTGCTTCCATTTATTTGAGTTGTATTTGTTTGTTTCTTTTATCCACTACAGCAGCTAAAATTATTGTAATTTCAGCAGCTCAACATTAAGTATTCACTTTCTAGAGAAATCACCATCCAGTCAGTGACACGAATCCTTCCACAGTTTTAAGATGACAGATTGCTCCATAAACTATGCCAGAGATCAAGGAGTGGGCAGTGCATGCAAAACCGTGCCAGCTACTGAAATTAGTGGCATTTTCTCTTGTCTTTCTACGTGGACATCATAAAAGGTCTCCAGGAAAGACACTTGATAATTGACAGTAAGACTTCACATGTTGTGTACTGCACATGTATTGGATGACCTTCATCTGCTGTTCCATTAAAAGACCAAAGTCATTATCTCCTTCAAAAGTCAAGGGTGATACATAAAGTCTCATTTTGTACCGAGATGCCACAGGCCTCAGAAAAGGTATCTTCTGTGCTGGTCCTAGGATATGGGACTTGTCCTTTTTTTCCCCATGTTTTAAAGACTACAAAGGGCACTGGGTAACAACACAGTGCCTTAAAATCCAATAAGAATTCTCTCTGTTCTCTGATAAAATTGCAGGCTTTAGGAAAGCTGATTTTTTAGTATAATTCCAATTTAAATTATGGATGAATTAACATGGAAGATTGTCAATAGATGTCAATTGTCAAAGGGTGGAGAATACAAGCTCTAAATGCACGTTCAAAATTTTATAACAAAACTTCTAATTCCCTCTGACAAAAGTGGGCAAGGGTGCAGAACTGAAAAACAACAAAAATATTTGCATATACTGTAAGTGCATCCTTGAGACACGGTATACAGAATTTTAACACATAAGCAGACACACATGTTCACGTTTGTGTGTATGGCCTTTTTGAGGATATAATTCCCTATTTCTCTGCTGTGATGCTGTCCAAAGCTACCTTCAGAAAACTTCTGGTGGGTCTGAGGAAGGGTGTCCCTTGGGCCTTGTGCAGGTTGGGTTTCTGGCAGGAGCACCTCTGTGCTTGTCCTTGAAGTTCCAACACAGCCCTGATGCATTTTTTGTGCTATGTCTGATCTCCCTCACTGGAGGGATCTCTTCCCCTTGTCTTTAAGCTTTCCCTGGATAATCTCTTTAATTGGAATTAATGTGTTTTATGTCCAGTCCTTGTTTGTAGGCAGACACCATTCTACATTTTAGGCTAAACAATAAAGCAATTATGAAAATTTAAACACACAATATTTTTAAGCAAGTTATCATCCTGATTAGAGAGCAAAGACTTCTCTAAAGGACTCAGTACACCATGACACTTGACGGTGAGTAGTGTCAGGGAGTCCAGCCTGTAATATTCCAATATTCTACTGCATTCCCATTAACAAACACAAAGCCTTATGAGAGAGTTAGCAAGATAATCAGGGACACAGGAAGAGAGAACAATCACTGTGTTAATTCTAAATCTCTTGTTCGGATTATATTAATTTTTGCTTTGCTTTGAGTTATTTGTTTTGGGGTTTTCTGGTTTTCCATTTTTGTTGTTTGTTTGGTTGAGTGTTTGTTTGTTTTTCTTTCTTTGTTTAAGGATACAAAGTTTTAGATTACATAGGTTAAAGGGAGTGATATCTTTGTCTAGTGCTGAACCCATGATGATAGAAGACTGTCAGAGAACACTGGGTAGAGTTGGATATATGTTAAAATGTATACTATAATTTTAATAGTGTAAATGTCCTATAGCAATATTAGTATAATGTTATTATATAAAATTATTTATTATTGTATAACATTATGTAATATATATGAAATAGACTCTGTTATATATAAAGTATAAAGTGTATGTATATATTGTTTTTATTAAAAAGACATAAAATTAAAATAAGGATAATTACCTTAATATATATATATATTAAGGTAATATAATTATATATTTTTGGTAATCAAATTTAATCTCCTTGTGCATTCAGAGAAGTGCTTTTTAAAAAACTGGTATTCCACTAGACCTACAACTAGACTAATAACTCTGGCCACAAAAAAATGTTTAGTTAATTTGAGGACTTTCCATCCATTGGCTTGGAAGTTGTTGTAGATACCCAGTATGGTGATTCAAAGATCTGCTATGTCATGGAAATGTTGGTTTGGGAAGGGTTTTGAGTTCATCCTGTTTGACGGGAAGCATGTACTCTGCTTGGCCCTTGCCACACACAGAGATCTGGGTTATTTCTAGAGCAATACCCAAATCATGACCTCATGACCAGGTTCCACATCTTTTTCTTCTCTCTAGATCTCCACTTGCCATCAAGAGTCTGCATGAGGCAGAAGAAAATGTAACTTAGGAGCTCACTAACCTGAGGTTAGAAAAGGTTTCTGTACCATCTGTGAAAATTCTGTGGGCAGAAGCCTTGCAACAGCAGCAATGAAACACAGACATTACCCAGAGGAAAGCACAGCTCTGTCTTCATGAGTGTCTAAAAATTATGTGGTACCAAATATCTGCCTATTCAGTTTAAATTCATCTTTTTTTCCACATGCAGATGCTAAATAAAGCACCTTCTTTGAGCCCATGGGGGACAACAGTAGGAGAGATGTTATTATAGAAATGAAAGATAGATTAATAAATACTTTGATTGAAAAACATGAGAAGACATGAGAAACTGTTCTCTTTGCTCTTCAATTTGCTTTTGGTAAATGATCAGTTGACTTCAGGACAAGGGGATTATTACCTAATATAGTGTTTACCACCAAATTTCTCTTCAGTTTCTGTTCTGTTTTGTTTGTCTGTTTATTTGTTTGTTTGTTTTAGGGCAGGAGGAGTATTTTGACAGACTAGAATATTTCTAAAGCCTGAAGCATTTCAGAGGTACCTCCAAGAGGCTGAAAAAAGCAAGATATATCATTTATAAAAATATTTACATGTTCTTGCCTTAGGTGTCTTAGAAGGCAGATGCTATGAAATTGTATCTAATTGGCAAACACCATGAAAAGCATTTCTGAAAAAAACCCAGAAAATTTTATGATTCTTCACCTTATGTCTGTTCTTTTATGAATATCTTGTGTACCTGATGTTGGCTGATGTTGCTGAGGGCAGATAATGTATACTAGATTCCTTTTGAAAAAATTATGAACATAGTTAACGTGAAATTCTTAAAATATCAGCTTCTGAAAAAGAGCCCATTAGTGTTAGGATGCCAACGCTATGTCCTACTCTAGGGAATTACTCCCAAAACTTCCATTTCTTGAATTTACATGAGGATTTGATATTTTCTGTTGTCAAGCTCTTGAAGATTCATATCCAGACAAAACTGATTGCATTAAAAGTGAAAAATTAAACCATCTAAATACCATCCCATGACTTTGCACTGATCATTTTCTGCACAGTTGACTGACCCACTTCACATACTTCATGTGTAACTCTGAATTTCAACTTGAAAAATATTCATAGGAAAAACAATCTAAGCAGAAGTCGCAGTGGTGAGTTGTTACAGCAGGAGTGTTGCAGTACAGAAACCAAATTTCTGTTCCATAAGAAAGGTTAGTCTGAGATGCAATCAGTTCTAAAAAGAGCTTTGGATGAGGAATTTTGCAGAAGCAATGATAGTACTCCTGCTTCTCTGGACATCCCATTAAAACTAAATTATTTCAATTGATAAGCTCTGGCAACTCCACCCTGTTTCTGTATTTAAAATTATAAGAATTGAGGGGCAATATGAACAGACTTATCAGCAATTGGCATTTATTCAGAAACTGTTACAGTGTGCATTGGATGGTGCAGATTCAAAGCAAATATATTTGGGGGGTTTTTTCCTCACTAGAAAAAAAAAAAAACAAACCTCAAACAAATCATGTTCCCTGCACTTCAGTTCACAGACACATATCCTGAAAATCAAAAACCAACAAAAACAACAAAAAACCCAACCCACAACTCTTTAAAATTTTGACTAGAAAGATGGTTACTTAATACTACTACTACTACTACTACTACTACTAATAATAATAATAATAATAATAATAATAATAATAACAATAAAATTACAAATTTCTGGTTTGGTTGTTTTTTTTTTTTGGTTTTGTTTTTTTTTTTTCTTTCCTATA